>BMAC01000451.1:611685-684640 GCA_014905375.1 Phtheirospermum japonicum | reverse complement strand
AAGACCATCTGCAGTCCCAATTATATTTATGAATGGGAAAAATAAACTCGCGTTAATGGTTTCTTTTAGGTATCAAATTACATTTTGATTCCAATACAGTGACATTGCGCTTTCTTGAGTTAAATCAAGATAAAAATTTTGAGAAATTAATATTTGATCAAGTATATTAGTAATGGTACAATAATGTGCATATTATACGTAGGTAGAGAATTTCAGCTCCCACCAGTTCTTTGTCATTCCATTGATGAAATTGATATTTCTTTCTTATATCTTTACTTTGACCAATTATAGGAGTGCTAACATATTGCACTTATACATGGTGAATTGCCTGATCATCTTTTGGATATATGCAAACTGTAGAATTTAGTATTCCACAAACTCAGTTTTAGTTTAAAGCCTTAAAATGACCGAGTTTTCCCATGATCATTATATCAAATTAGAATTTCAAATAACTAGCGATATCACTTATTTGATTAAGAGTGTATATTATGTTCCTTTAATCGACATATACAATTATAATTGCAAATTTCAAACTTGTTTTATTTATAAATACGCAAGGGCATAGATTATCTTTTCATAATCAAGTAGTCACTTAGACGGTTATACCACATCCGTCTGGATTATTTCAATCCATAAAGTGAGCATTTTTAATTTAATTGCAAATGCACTCCGTGGCTTAGAGTCACTTGCCTTGATAATGAAAGGCCAGAAGACACTTTTGTATATACCTCTAAATCATGATCCCCATAGAGATATGATGTAACTACAGGTATAAGTTGTATTCTCATTCTTTAGAATTATAACATCTATTATGAGAGAGTACATATCCTCATAGTCAATTACAGGGCATTAGGAGAAACTTTGTGCTTCAAGTATAAATTTGCATCTCATGACTTTATTTTTCTCATTGCGATTTTTGAAAAAACTTTGTTTATGTCCTACAGGCTTTACACTTGGTGAGGTTAGCACTACCAAACCAAATACCTGTCTCGTTGTCAGTGAATATAGTTCTACCTGGATTGATTCTTTAGAATTAGGTCAATTTGCTCAATATTGACATTTCAATAGAGCGTGGTTCGATACTATCATCAATGTGTGTGGAAGATCTTTCCTTCAACTCATATAAAATCACATTGTACATTGAGATTTCTTCATTCTTTGGAATCATATTAAACTTTGGAGCGTCCTCCAGTAATGATTCATGGACATAAGTATAATCAGAGATAATCTCATGAGAGTCATTATATTCATTGATGATCAATTCAGAGGGCGATCGCGGGGTCACTGAATAAAGTTCTGCCATACATGCCTTCTTATTCCTTGGGCGAGTATTGATCGAACCAAGTGACCTCCCCCTATTCCTTTTGGGAGTCACGACCTCAACCACACCTCCACTAAGTATGGTTGCAATGTCTTAATTTGCGACATTGTGCCCTTTACGGGGACCTTTAACCTTGCAGACACATTTGCAACTTGTTTATATATGATCTCGTCACTTTAGAAATTGAGTCTTCTGTACTTTGAAGATCAATTGTTCATTTTACTTTTCTTTCACGTTACATTGTGAAATGCAGGGATCATAATGAGACATAGTATGAAACTATTCATGTCGTTCCATTAGAAAATACTTTTTCTTATCTCCCCTAACGACGGGAAGACTATCTCATTAGAGTGACAAATTCGCTAATTTTGCGATAAAGAGATCGTCTGTCAAAGGTTTCAAATAGCGGATGACTGTTAGAGATTCATATCCAACATAAATACTTAATCGTCTTTAGAAACCCATATGAATGCGCTGTGGGGGTGCAAGAGGCACATATACTGCTTCAATTATGCGTAGATATGAATTATTAGGCTTATATCCAGTTACCAACTGGTACGCAAAATATCTGGTTAGCAGGGGTTCATAAAAGAATAAGTAAGAGTTGCGTGCAATATTGCATAAACCTGTGCAAAGACAAATGAGTGCGCATAAATATTGTCTTAGTCACCATCTATATTCTTTGTGATGGTGTCTTCTTTGAGACCTTATTATATATGCACATTAGGGAACAAGATCCAGTACATCGATCTTTATTAAAATGCAATAGACATCAAGTACTTTTGATGTAAACTCTCTAGCATTATGAGTTTGGGTGCTTTATAAGGGTGGTGAGTCCTCAATCATATTAAATGTGCTAGAAGTTTTGCAAATGCAACATTTTTATGGACAATATGTGCTGAAGCATCGACCATAACTATAAAATACTTGAATGATCCGCATTTTGAATGGTCATGTCCACATGTATCACCAATTATCAATTATAAGAATGAAATATTATACTTTGTATCTTTAGCAAATGCAGGTCTCAATCACACAATTTTGCTAATGAAGTTTTGAAAAAATGAGTAATGTATCTATGAGATATGAATATATGTAGTGCTCCTAGTACTTTAGAATGCACTAGCTATAATTGAACAACATTAGTTCGATACTATACTTTGCATCAAATTTCTGTCTCATTTTGTGTTCCACTCAAAATGAAAGATGTCCGTGTTAATTTTTTATAATATGGACCATCATATCACGATGACCAAAGAATCCATGCCAGTCGTGTCAAAACTTGAATGAGCCAGTGTTCAGAAGTTCTTTGTTGGTTATAACTTATGATTCGATAATCAAGAAGTAGTAAAGTAAAATTACTAGATTGACTTTAAAATGTTCTTTCTTTCACATAAATTAAAAGTATAGTTCCATTCTCATAATGTACTTCTTAATGATAATCATCAACATGAATATCATCAAACTTAACAAGGTTCGTTTCGCTCTTGGTCCATACTAAGCTTTTGTGACTTTAATCAATGTGCCACAAGGCATCAAGGCTTTGTCACATACAAATATCAATTCAGTGAATAATATTGTCTATTCCTCGACAAATTCTCACATTCTTCAGAGATATTTGAACGAAATACTTTTCATTCTAATATTAATTACTAGATATGTTACATTATATCTAATAGTTTGCTCATGAACCTTTTATGTGAATGTGTGGTAAATAAACTCAATTACGTTCAATGCTTTAGAATGAAATGTGAAATTTATCAATAAGCCTAATAAAATAATAATTGGTTTAAATCATGCCACATCACATGAATCTAACTCAAAATAAACTTTAAGACCAAATACAATAGTCAAATATGAATGACTGGTTATACTTTCACAAGTTCTTTGTAAAGTAATAAACAAACAAATTTCATCAATAAATAGAGGGTATCCATTGACTAAGCAATGTTATTATGAAAACCTCCATGACTTCTACCGTGACCGATAAATATCACGAACTCTTACATATCATACCTTGTGGTTCATTCTTCCCACATAGGTATGGATCAACATGTCTCTTCCCCTTTACTTTAAGGTTATTTCCACTATTTATATCGATCCTAGTTAGCCTCAAGAAATTTCCTTATCCAGAGGTCTAATATTGGTATTATATAGAATAATGTCATGTCTTTCAATGACTTATTGACATAATTAATTTTATACAAGTGCATCGGTATGTTTGCTTAAGTGGAAAGAAATAGAGTGAGATTGTATCTCTCAATTATTTATTATCATTTCAAAAGACTTTTTTCCACATGTGGTAAGACATGTTTTTAGTCGCAACATATCAAAGTCAGTGACCATTTTTAGCAAGCAAACAAATTTCTTTTCACTAAATTCGTTGACTTGGAAGTAGTATTCATAAAATTCTCAAAATATTCATTTAAATCACATCCTAAAGTTTATTGAAATTCTGAAACTACGTATACTTCCAATATAAGAGTTGGGGTCAATATGATTTCTCAAGTTCATAAAAGAATTGATTTTGACTAAGTTTGACGATTCTTTGTCAATTAGGGGTTGGTGAATGATATTATAGTGGAATGTAGTTCTTCTAGTTTCCACATCAGACCAATGACAGTAGTACTCAATTTCTTTTGAGTATATTAAATTGTATTTAGACTGAGTTAGTTCACTCAATTTCTTTAGATAATGAATTTGAAGTATGTCATAATTTTTCTTTGATATCATGTGAATATACATTATCACAAGACTTATTTACACAATTCTTTATTATTCATGAACTTTCATTATCATGAAAATATTCAAATATACAATCAATGATACATACATTGAAAGTAGCTTATAAAATCAACTTGAAGAGAATCACCAACATACATGAATCTATCAATTCATAGAAATTCATGATTAACTAAACATATTGGAAAAATCATGATCAATCTCTCATCGAATCGTGTAAATAACTTTATTTTCGATTTCTTAGAAATCATCTAAAACCATAAGTAATAATATATTATGTACTCAATAAATTCATTAAAGTATTGCAAAATTTAATGTTCGTCAATATTGCACATAGCACCACATGCATATAATCATAGGTAATATATATATACATATACATGCACAATAACACATACCATGCCATATATACATATTGCCAAATATTTATTAGTTGCATTTAATAAATAAAAAGGTAATTCGAGAGGTAATAAATATACATATACATGCACAATAACACATACCATGCCATATATACATATTATCAAATATTTATTAGTTGCCTTTAATAAATAAAAAGGTAAAATGAGTTACCTTGGGGGAAAGTCATGATTTTTTCCTAATTTTGTTTTTAGGTTTCAAATTATACAAAGATTCAAATCCGATCTCCACCGTACATATTCAACATCTATGTGTTTTGAATAATATATCCAAAATTCAACTTCATCCTACGGTTAGACTGTGCGTAATTGAGTTTTTAAAATAAGCTAGGTTGACAATTCCGAGAAACAAGATCAGTTCTGTTCAAAATTCATTATAAGATTCTTCAGACTTAATATTCGAATCTTCACCATTCATATTGAACCTGTATATGTTTGGAATAACATATCCGAAATCTGTTTTGATCCAACGGTTCGATTGTGCGTAATCGCATTTTGAGAAATGTTGCACAGAAATTTCTGAAAATAAAATCTACTTTGTTCGAGAATTTATATATATTTCTTCGTATCTCCGAATCCAATCTTCACCGTTCACAATGTGATTCAAAAGGTTTGGAAGGTTCTGTAAATATTTGAGCTTGATCCAACTGTTGAAACTCCAGAAACCGATTTTTCAAACATACAACGCAATTAGATTTTCGCCGTACGAAAATTGTATAATTGTTGCTTTGGTTATAGAGGCTTATTCTTGATCATTAGGTTAGAGTTTCGTGCTGATAACGTGTAAAAGGAAAAGTATGAGGAGAATATATAAAAGAGAGACGAAGGAGACGGTAGAAATTAGGGTTCTCTTATTCATCAAAAACTTCATTTATATAGGGTATCAATTACATGTTTCCATAATACATAAAGATAATAAATACCTACACTGTCCCTCATCAGTTACTTGTAACGAAAACACACTAATTGTGTTTTTCCTTCGACAATATACACTTTTTATCAATTTTTTAACTTTCCGTTCACTTGAATTTTATTGACATTCTTACCAATTCTCTTTCCCAGATTATATAAAAGGTTCTACAATTATATATGATTGTTATACATGGTTCCCTATTCGCAAATAAATTATATATGTATGTACGTATAAAGAGTACGTATACATAAAATACACAACAGACCATTACTATTATGACCGCGTTATAGAGTGAGCATTACGCCTTTGAAGCCTAATTACATTTGCCTAAGCCCAAAAAATCTCTCAATTGCCAACGTACAAGCTCGAAGTACATAACTGTACGACATGGAACATCACATGCAAAAAAATTCTTTGCTTGCGAACAATTTATCCATCTAGTGCCCCTCTCCAGGGCTCGGCCCAGAATCATTCAAGTGGTTGTGTCCCTTTCCAGGGCTCGGACCAGAATTCATGACCTTCTCCACACCAGGGCTGGACACAGCATCTGGACGTGGGCTCTTTGACGTCCACGCGACCACATGACGGGCCTCGGTTGTTGCTAACAAAATCGTGCAGATAAAAAGAAAGAGAACTAAAGAAACGATATGCTTCATTAGCTGCTTTGGCGATGCTCGAAATTATTTATTGATAGAGAGAGGTAATAATCTGGAAAAACGGGAAATGAGAAAAAAAAAAAAGAAAAAAAGAAATGGTTATATTTGAGAATTAGTTGGGAGCTTTCAATTGATGGCTTGTGGCATTGCATGAAAAGAGGATTGCCAGGTAATTCTTTATATAGTAAATATTCTTGACTGGAAGTCCAGAGTTAGTTTAGAAAGTAACTTGCATGGGAGATTTTGAAAGGAAAAATTTTAATTTTAGATTTATTATATTGTCCATATTACAAAAGAGATATGTGGTATTGGTAATTAACCAAAAAAAAAAAGTTGACTATGTTGGTAAATTCATCGGAGAAGATCCAAAATGTTTGATTGGGCTTTTCAATGACATGCCATAATTTAATACTTTTATTTAATTTAAAATTGATCTGAAGAAAAAACACTCAAAAAAATAGTATTTTAAAGAAGACAAAATCCCTTAGTAATAACAAAAAGTCCCTCGATAATCAATTTACCGAGAGAAATACCGAGGGCATTTTGCCCATGGATAAACCTACCTTGTTAAATTTACTGAGGGAAAATATACCTCCGGTAATTCTCCGAGGGAATTACCGAAGGTGCATTTCTTCCGTAAATCCTAGAAATTCACTACTACAAAAAAGGGTTTTCACGTCGGCTGTTTAACGTCGGTTCTCCAAAAACCGACGTAAAATGTTTTTCACGTCGGTTTCTTAATAAACGGACGTGATATGTGATATATATACGTCGGTTATTTCAAAACCGACGTGATATGTGATATATTTACGTTTGTTATTTCAAAACCGACGTAAAAAATTGTATTAAAAAAAATGTAAAATTCAATAATAAAATAAATAATAAAACCGGCTCACTTCTCAATTTTCTCTCTCCCCGCTACTTCTGTATTTTCTCGCTCACTTCACCATTTTCTCTCTTCACGCAGTTCGTTTTTTTTCAACCCACTTCGTCCGTCCGTTCTCAGCCCCGCCAATCTCTCCAGAAATTCTCGTCCGACCCCATAACATCCAATTTTAACCCCTCAGCTCTCAACTTAATCGAACATCTTATAATTGTAAAACCCTAATTGGGGCAAATGTACACCAACAGCTGAAATAGGAGAAATTAGAGGGCCCCGCTTCGTCTCCGCCATTTTGGGACTGGTGAGTGGTTAATCGTTGTTGTGTTGATGTTCTAGCCTGAGTTTCTTGTTTAAATGCTTGGATCTGATGATTAGGTTTTTTGTCTAATTACGAAAAGACGCCGTTTGCGTTCTCGGATGTCAACAAGTTTACTATAGTCGAGTGTGATGAGTTTGCGCTGATAGCCGGATCGGACGGATGGAATTTCACCGGCGGATGTGCTTCGTTGTGCTCCAGCAGCCATGATTTGATTGAAGGTGAAGATTACTTTATTTTAGTTTTTTGAATTTTTGTTTTCTTCATGTTTGGATAGTTGCAAAAAGCTGTTCTTAAGATTTAAGATGGTTAAAAAAAATAAAAATCTCGAAATTAAAAATAAAAGAATCATTTGAAGTTTAACTTTATCTTACACAGTTACATTAGTCCCTTAAGACACAACCAATTATTTATTTATTTTGATGTTGTTTGAAACTTGTCTTTGGTCTCTTTATCCTCTTGGCTGTTGTTGTAATCCCAAGGAAGAATGTTAAATTAGTAAGCTTCAGGATTTGAAAATTATCTTTGAGATTAATAAAAAAATTTATGAGAAAAAAATTTAAAAATGCTTATTTTCACCATTGTTACTGCATGTGTTTGTGTGTGTTTCTTGAAGCTCTCTTTTCTTTCTTCTTCTCCTTTTCTTGACAGACCAAACAGCTTAAACAACTTTGTGGGTTTTCAAAAGTAAAATGGAAAGAACCTCTATGAGGCTACCAACAGTTTAAACAACTTTGTGGTGCTCGTTGGCAAACCATATATTAAATAGTGTAAGATCGAGTGAATAAAATGTTGGGCACTCTCGACTAAATATGGGTATTTGGTTGTCTACTTTGTCTTTCTTCTAATTTATATTTGTCATGTAAGAAAACATTTTTTTACATGGGGTGGTGGTTAATGTGGCTTTTTGGCTTTTGAAAGTTTATTTGTTCAAGATTTATAAGATTTATAAGAACTCGATATTTGGGGTTTTTCTTTTTTGGGTTTGGACTTCTTTATTTTTTTTTTACTGTTATTGTTGTTAATCATAATCAACTAGCTATGTGCTTTTTGTGTAAATTCCTCTTATTAGCTTTCAGTATGAACATATATTCCCCCTTTTGAAAATTAGTCTTTTTTCTCATTTTAATTTGTGTTAAAAAAAATTTCTTCATTATACCATGTTTACAGTAAGGATCTCCTATTCAACAAAATACACAAGTGTTAGTATATATATTTTTTATTAACGATTTTTTTTTTTAGCTATAATAATTGTGAATTTTTTTCTTCTGAAATTTAGAACCAGCCTGCATTAGTGAAGGATCGTTACAAGATTCGTCAAGCATTTATTGCTGCACCTGGTAACTCCTTGATAGTTGCCGATTATGGACAGGTAATTTAATGATTTGAGTTCTCCTAAAACTTGGATTTGGTAAAAAAATAAAAACAAAAAAGAAAGATAGAAAGAAAGAAAATTCCCTCTAGGTTCAGTCTAATTACAAAAAGTTCAAGACATATTTGCTTCTATTTTACAAGTGGCATTCCTCAAGGGTTTTTTGTAAATATTGCAAGTAGGATAAACCTCAGGGGTAATTAGTAACTTACCTTATTATTATTATTATTATTATTATTATTATTATTATTATTATTATTATTATTATTATTATTATTATTATTATTATGTTTATGTTTATGTTTATGTTTGTGATTAAATGTGTTACACAATCAGTTAGAACTTAGGATTCTTGCGCATTTGGCCAACTGTACGAGCATGTTGGATGCTTTTAGAGCTGTTGGGGACTTTCACTCACGGATGTCAATGAATATGTATCCGCATATTCGTAAAGCTGTCGAGCAAAAGGATGTGCTTCTCGAGTGGCATCCTCAACCTGGGTAAGATAAGCCTCTCGTGCCCTTGCTAAAGGTTTGCTCTCCTTTCTTAACATTTCTCGAGCTTATGAAAGTCAAACAAACAAGGCCCAAGGGAGYCAGAGCGTGAAGGTCCCATTTTATCTAAGCTTGGTTCCAGATCGACCGCTGAGCTTCACCCTAAGGCTAGCGTTAAGACAAAGCCGACTGTGATGCTGCCGACCAGTGTGATGACGAGGCTGATACTGGTTATGGTGTGGCGAAAGCTGATTAGAAATCCAAACACGTAATCAAGCCTCATTGGGCTAACATGGTCTTTGATTTTGTTCAAGTAATAATTAACTAAAAATTAATTCAATTATTATTATGCAAATTGTATCTGACTTTAAATCTTACTGATTCTTGATTTCTGTACAGGTGGCATGTCGCGGTGTTTGCGATAATTGCGAAATCGATATCTATTTGTCCGATGCTGGTCTTGGAATGGCGATGTTTAGTCTTGGTAAGTAAAATGAAATTTCATAATTAAGTGATAACTTACGATACTTGAGGTTTAAAACATAGTAACTGAATGTGTATTTAGGATTGCAGGTTTGTTTATTGGTTAGCAACCAAGAATCATAGCGTGTGCTAAATCGGTTGCTGCGTTTTCTATGGTCGTTCGATTTCTCACCGGACCTGCCGTTATGGTTGCCCGATTGAAAAATGGAAGCACCATAATCTCTCACTGATCGAGTTTCTTGCGAACAAATGTTTAATTCGAAAAGAAAGTTACGCGATACTGAGGAGTCTTGGTGCCGTAGTGATGTAAGTTACGATGAAAAATCAAGAATATATGTATTTTTTTTGTTTTTGTTTTTACTAACTCGTTTTTATTTGCAGGATGTTGATACAAAATCTGTAGGTGTCAAAAAGTCAACTCATGCTCGAAGTAATGGGTCAAAGAGAAGCCGAGCAGCAGAAGTACATAATCTTTCCTAAAGGGTGAGTGAGTTTGCATATTTGATAATATTCAGGTATTGTGGTCCTAGTTTGTTTTTGCTTGGATTCTTGTCGGCGTCCGTACTGAATATTCCATTTCTTAAAGTGACAAATCCACCTGTGCATATGTAGTATCTAATCTTTGAATGAGTTTGTATATTTGATACAACATGGAAGAAATGCATGCATTCAGGTAATAATATCCCAAAAGCAGAAAAAGGAGGAAAATTGTTAGAAAAAAGGAAATAGTATTCTACCTTGCATTTTGACAATTCCCTCATGCTGATGTTATTTGGCATCCCATTCATGTGTAGTATTGGACCAAGTTGTGTGCTACCTGGTTAGGTTATTATAATAAAGCATGAAATTTAGTTTCTTACTCCAATGCTCATTTATACTTTGGATTAGTAGTTCTGTGATCTTATTTTGATCGTTGCAATTTATTAAAGCTAAACATGATTTGATGCTCCACCCATTGTTTGGTTCTACCCTGGAGTTTATTTCTTTCAACATTGCGTGGAAACAGAACACGCTCATATTATCTCTTTCATTTGCGCATTTCATCTTTATTATGCTCCAAATGATATTAAACTAATAAATTACCTTTTCTGCCTACTTTTGTGGTTTTGATAGATTGTTCCTTCATAATTGCATTGATCCGCTATACTCTATTTTTGAGAACACTCTTGAACTTGGACTTTCTTTATTAATTACCGAATGCATTTTTTATGTTTTGACAGACAACAGGATTCGTCAATTGGGTTTGAAGCACAAATACGCACTAACATGAGAGCAGGTGGAGTTACTAATGCTGCTATCACATCATCCCTACTTGAAACTGTAAGAATAAAGAGCTCAGAATCTCTAAACATATATCATTGGCTTACCTACTCAGAGAGAACTTAAATAATTAACTCCAAGCTGTATTTCAAGCTCAGGTTGAGAGTAGTGATCTTATAGCATATGGTCTCATACTAGAGTTTATTGGGCTTTCCCGTATTTTGGTATGTTTGTTGGCCCTCACAGAAGACCGTGTTCAGGTAATGATGGCAGCAGTACTCCAGGACCGTGGCAGCAGTACTCCGGCCGCTTCGAATGTCGGGTTATATCGGCCATTACCAGTACCATCTCGTCCCTGGTGCGAGATTAGTATGTAATTCATTTTGGGTTTACCACGTACTCAATGAGGTAATGTTTCTATTTTTGTTGTTGATCGTTTCTCAAAAATTGTTCACTTTATTCCTTGTAAAAACAGTACCGGCGCTATTCATGTGGCTCGATTATTTTGTGGAAATTTACCGACTTATAATTATTCCTTGTAAAAGCTCATTTGAAATTCAGTTGAGTACATTATAATTATTTGTTTTAATGTTTAATTCAGTTTTTTTTATTAAGTTGTTTATTGTTGGTAGGAGTCTAGGTTACAAAAGTTTTATTCTTGGTAGGTCTCTTAGAATTGGTATTTTAAAATTTTTATATGTTCTTTTGTACTTGCCAAATGGTGTATATGTTGGGACAATTGATTGGACATAGCATTGAGATTTTGAATAAGTTTATAACTGTAAATATTTTAGAATTTATTTATTGAAGAGAGGGAATGATAATTGAACTCTTTGTTGAATGGTTTTGAATTATTTTTTGGCTATTTTGAATTTTGTGTAATTTCATTGGGTATATTTTGTGTTACTACCGCTAAACGAAAGTTTTTTGCTTAAATGAGATCTTTGGATCGTTTATTATATATTATTTATTAGGTGGAATGGTATAAATGATCGGGTACCCCTTATAAAAAAATACAACCACGTCGGTTCTCAAAAAACCGACGTGGAAATTCACAGAATCCACGTCGGTTTTCACTAAAAACCAACATGAAATGTCAGATTATCTACGTCATTTTTCACTAAAAATCGACGTAATAGCCACCGACGTTGAAAGTAAAACCGACGTAGATTATCACCGACGTGAAATGCGCATTCTGTAGTAGTGATTTGAATATGCTCTCTTGAAAACACCGAGGGCACTATAGCCCATAGAAAAACAAAGGACAGTATCCCATAGAAAAAAGCGAGGGTACAGTCCCTCAAAAAAACCTAGGGCAGTTTGGAAAAAATCGAGGGTACAATTTCCTCAATTTTTTCCGAGGGTTACAATACCTTCAATTTTTCTGAGAGCATTGCTGCCCTCAGTTTTTCCGAAAGGATGAATGCTTCCAGTTTTTCCAAGGGCAACACTCATCTTTTTTTTTTAATATTTTTTTAATTATTATTATTAATTCCTTTTTTAAAATTAAAATACCTAAAAAGATTTAAAAAAATCATTAATAAACAAGCAAATAAATTAATTAATCATGTAAATTTCATAAAATTTACAATGATTAAATTTGTTTAACAAAAATGTTAGAAAAAGTTTATAAAAACATCCTATTGAAGGAGTCCTATGAAGGGGGAGGTTGAAGCGGGTACTTCTGTATTCGAGCTAATAGCTTGGCTATCTGTGAGTTCACTTGCGCCTGAATTGTTGTTGCTCCAGCCGTTGATTCTCACATAGTATCTCGAACCCATTATACCTCTGCTACATCGCTCGTTGAGCTCGTCTCGTGGCCTCTAGCTCCTCCCTTTGCGTATGGAGCTGCATCTCGAGCTCCCTCACATGAGTCTTGTTGTGCTGAGAGGAGGAAGAACACCTGCCTCTAAAATCCTTCGTAGCAGCCACCAACTTCTTGAACCAACCGGTGCCGTAATATCGACCCTTACTCGACCCGACGACATCGAGATAACATTACTGCAGAAACTGGCTTTAACAACACCTAATTAAAGGCGGTTCACTGGAAATCGCCTTAAAAATATTTTTAACAGCGGTTATGGCCAAAACCGCTGTTAAAAAGGTTATTTTACGACAGTTCATTAAAAACTGCCGTAGAAGTTAACACATTTTACGGAGGTTTGTAGTGAACCGATGTAAAATTGGATATTCACGGTGGTTTATTGAAAACCGCTGTAAAATGTGTTAGAAAACTGGATATTTTACGTCGGTTGTTTGTGAACTGACGTAAAAACTGGATATTTTACGTCAATTGTCAATAAACCGACATAAAATGTGTTCATTTTCACGGCGGTTTAGTTACAACCGTCGTGATGTATTTTAATTGCCTACTCTTGACACCTGTGTTTTTTAAGTTTGATTACTTAAGTACCCTTATAAGATTTCCTTTGTATTGTTAGGTTGAATGGAAAAATTGCCATTTCAGGAAATCACAAACCCTAATCTTCGTGCACAGATCCTTCCCCTCCATCAGATTTGCCAACAAAATTAATTTGTATCGCTGTTCACAGCGACCCATTCGGGGAGACAACCGTCATCGTGTTCACGTTCCTAGCGTGCCCACTCAACATCGACAACTTTTAGTTGCTTAGATTTCTCAACTTCACGGTCCGATCCCAGGATTTGAGATGAGAGTGGGCTCAACCCTAACTTTCAGAACCTCCCCCCTCTTCTACCATCACTTTTCGCCCTTGCCTCTCTGGTTGACCATGGCCGGCGACATTCGATCGCTGGTGGAACTCTCCACCCCTTTTCTTTCATTTTTCACCCACATTCTGGCTGAGGTGCTGCTCCTGGCTGTTGTTTGCTTGCTCATCTTAGCCCGACAGTTAGTGACAATTTGGTAAAGGACTGTAAGCGGCGGCGAGGGACTATGGAGATGTAGTTATGGATATTTGGTGAGGTAGACGCTTCCCCTAATTCATTGCTTCGTTTTTCTTCTTATGTTCCTCATGCATTTTCCTTATTTTTTTTTTTAATTTTGTCATTGATCTGCATTTCCCTTTATTTTCTTCTTTTGTCGGTGGTTTGGTCTCTTTGTAGTTTGAGTTCATGTCTTCTTGGCAGAGTTTTGATGTCTTTTCCGTGGAGTGGTGACTAATAAGGGTCTCTTTTCAAAATAATCTAAGTGTGAAAAAAGGGCACAATTTTTTTTGATACTTTACAACTAAATTAATGCCCATTTGCTCTCGCCTGATATTAAACACTGTTTTTTCACATAAGATGTGATGTTGATAGTTCGTTTAGTTACTTTTTATTCTTGGTATCATGTTTATCTATTAATGTGACTTAAATTTATTCATCTTTACCGGGAAAGCAGAGATGTAAACACAAAATCACTTTTTGTTGTTGCTGGTAAGTGGATGTGGTCTTTCGTATGGATCTCCACACTATTGAAAATTGCGGGTGAGTGGTGCATTTACATTTTTTAAATTCTATGTGAAATAATGATTTATATGCTTATGATGGTGTAAACTCATTGGCATCTCTCTGCTTCTTGAGACTAGGAATCTTGTTAATGGTGCCAATATTGCTACTTTAGCTGCTCTTTTGACTATTAGAAGGCTAGAGTACATGTTAGTGGGGGAAGATAGTTAGGAAGTTGCAATACACCCCCCGAAGTCAGTTTTTTTTCCTTTTCAAACATTTTTTTAATTCATTTTCTGTTGTAATTGGCTTGTGCTTCATTTACTTTTGTCATGCAATCTGCGAAAGTTTGTCTGTGATCATAATTGTCTTTCTGGATAAGGGTCATTTGAAGCATTACCTTTCCATAGAAGAGGATGTCTTAGGTGACTTGGCATGCATTATATGTTGTGCTATTAAAAATGCTGGAGAAGAAGGTGTCTTACATAGTGTTATTATGCAATGCTTGAGAATTGAATCTGCGAAGGCTGCTGATATAACTGGCAAAATTGAGAAAGCATTTAGTAGTTTTGCATGATGCCCACACACACACATTGATTCTACCATGTACTCTTTTTCCTTTTCTACTGAATGGCGGTCATGGCCTTTTCTGTCTGGTGCTTTTGCCGTATTTAGTGGATTTAGCCTTGATTTACATTTCACAATAAATAAATAAATAAATCACATATGAAAATTATTATTCTCCCTTTTTGAGTTTATTTTTATATGAAGTCGAGTGATAATAGTTTGTGTAAATTGGAAGATGTTCTTGCAAGTTTTACTTTGTTGGATACAAAGGAAGTCGTTCTGGACAGTGTTTTTAAGAAATTGGTGGTCCGGTTGCACTTTTGTTCTTCTAATTTGGTTTACTAATTTGTCTTCGAATGAAGCATTTTATAATTTCACTACTTCAAAAAATTGTAGTTATTTATTCTTCGATAAAAATCTTTCGATAATCCTTTGTGGTTAAGCCTATGCAGAAACCATATCTTTTTGCTCAAAATTTAATAATGCTTCTTTGCAGGTTTAAGTGTACAACTCAAAATTTTGAGGAGTTGAAACGACATGACCATTTCTAGCATGAATTTCTGAAGATGGAGGTGCATTGATTCTAGAAGGTGCCTCCAGCTCCACGGCACCGGCTTTTTTCAAGAAACTCTCTGTATATGTAACTCCAAACGCTTGATGTCACCTCCACGAGCGTCTCGTGAGCGTCTCGATTTTCTTTTCAGTGATCTCAAAACCATATATTTTCTAAGCAAATATCTATCTTCAAAGAACAAAAAATATAAAAATAAACTATACGATCTCATCGGGCCCTGACAAAGAGCTTCTGAAAGTTTCGCCAATGGTCAGGCTCTATGGTCCATGAGTACTGCAACACTCAACATGATTACAGAAGCTCCATTGCATCTTTTATTATTATTATTATTATTATTATTATTATTATTATTATTATTATTTGTGTTCTTGTTATTAATTTTTGGTTGTTGGATGTGTTCATTCTTCTATTATTATGTCAGTCACTCGAATGGATGGAATTATTTAACCTCTCTTTTAGGAAAGATGAGAATTCTGGATAATGGTAGATTTAAAACAAATATATGTTTACAGTAAAAATAAATATACAGCTCTAACCCTATTTATTCCAAAGAAAAAAGAAACAAATCTATTTCTAGTTCGCCGAAAAAAGAATAGAAAAAAAACCTCTGTCCTAATTCGAGATTTTCTTCCAGGATCTGTAGTCGTTTTCTCTCTCTTTCTAAATGTACAACTCAAAATCCAAAGCCGGTTTCGATTTATTCAAAGAACAAAGACTTGGTTTTGCTTATATGAATTACAATATGACGGTTTTGTTGATCCATCCAGAAAAAACCTGATCATTATGACAAACTAGTTGGTGAAATGGCACTTGACATTCGGGCCCGGCCATAAGACAGGACTAGGACACCTGAAGAGTTGGCTCAAGACGAAAAGGAGCATCTAGAGCACTTGGAGGTAGATGCCCCTTAATTTTTCTACATATATACAAGCAAATTTAGGTTCTCAAGTGGGTTAACTTTTCTGAATTCTGACCTAAAAGTCCCAAAGTGATGCATTTTAAGTTATAGGTGCAGATTTTGCTAGGAGGTTCAGATTTTTCTGAGGAATTTTATTACACATGCATATGTGTCTGTCTATTGTTTTTCTCTTCCACCTTTTTGTTTGTCTGCATCATTAATATATAACTTAAACATTGAAATGACCAAGTGTCATAGGAACATCTGTCAGTTGCTGTGCCATGGTAGGAACTATGTAACACCCCAAAAGTTATTTCCATTTTAATTGACTTAATAATTTAGGTATTTAATATTTATTTATTTTTTCTTGTCACAACTTAAAATATTTCAAAACCTCTTAACTCTTATTTAGCCACAATCATTTCTTTTTTTAAAGAAGTTGTGATATAAACTTTAGGTGACTTTCATCATATTTTATTTTTCATTATTATTCTATTTATCTTATATCTACATTACATTCCAAGTCATTTGTATTTTATATATTTGAATAGATTTTAAGACTTAAATCATGTGAGTCTTTTTTCCATATATTTTAATCAAACCTATTTTTAATAGTCCAAATGTCCCTTTTTCAAAATCTAGATTTTTTTTTATTTTCTTTATTAGGCCAAAGATCATTAAGTTATAGGTAAAGTATTTTACTTCTTAATCTTGGCCCATTGAGTTTTACACATTACAAATTTAAAAGTCATATTATAGTCCAATTACATACATCATTCTTTTACAACAATTCAATTCGTCCATATTCATCTTCTTGATCATTGTCCATTCTCACGTCCACATTCATTTAGCAAGTAATATGCTTCTCTTTCCTTAATCACATCACAATAACCCCTCAAATCACTCTCCTAATACCAAGCGACAAAACATAACACACGTTCTTTTGACATGTGATTCAATGGAATTATCCCAAATCACTCTTGTACCTTTTAACCTAGTTTATACAAATCTTAGAACATACAAAAATTCTTCTCTTTTTCCCCATACACCTGGACGAAGAAAGTCTTGCTCAATCTATAATCACTACTACTGTGAACAACAAAACAATTCCTACACATCTGAAAAACAAGTATGGATTGGTTCTAAACCCCACAGTCCCGTCGGGGCCACAACGACTCGACCCAAGGCCCGAAACTAATCATGTTCCAATACCAAGCGCAACACCACCAAAGTCTAGCTTTCGGGCTGCCGTCGATGGTCCAGGACAACCCAAAGGCCACAGATACTGCATCAAAATACCAGGAGTCTTTTCGACTACGCTGCCACAAGCTACCATCACAAACCACAAAATTGCCACCGCCTCCACGCCTGCCGCCGAGGTCTTGCACGCAGCCACCGTACAACTCAACCACAGCCAATCCAAAACCGACACCAGCCCCAATCAGACCCAAGCCCAGCCGCTGAACCGGGCCGCTGCTAGTTGTAGGCGAAAGTCCACTGCGAGTTGCTACCTTCAGACAGCCCCAACGCCGATGCTCCCACACACACCATTGAATCGAGCCTCCATGTCGACGCCAGAGAAGGCGGAGAGCCTCTGCTCGTCGACAAGTCGAAGGAGAGGAGATTTGCATCACCTGCACCCCTGCCGTCGTCGTCGATTTCCAAAGCCGATGATGTGGAGGATTCGAAGAAGGGGAAATTAGTGTCGTCGTTGTGTGACGACATCGCTGGAGAACCGTTGAACCACCGGAGGCACCCCCAGGCCACTGTCATCTAGCAACACCGCCCGAACAAAACCCAGCGGTCCCACGTGTTGAATCATCACCGCCTCGCAAACACCCCACGCAAACCAACCGAGTTGCCTCACCTGCAAACGCCACCGCCCGTTTCGCCGAGCCCCACCACTGTGGTCCAGTCGAAATTGAAGGAGAGGGAGATTGGCCAGACGAATTATGGAAATTTGGGGGAGGAGGTTTCGCCGACGGGACCTGAACGCCGCTTTGCCAATTGCGAATTGTTGTCTACCGCTGTAGAAAGTTGCTGGAAACTGCCGCTTGCGGCTGCTACGAGTTGCTGCCGCCAACGATCGAAGGAGGAGCCGGCACTGATCTTTGATTTCTGGAGAGAAGGAGAAAGGGGACAGACGGGATAGGGCTGGGTTCTGCCGTTTATACCCAACAAGTTTTAAGGAATTACCTATTGACCCCACTGGCTTTTATCACTTTTCAATTTATCCCTCAATTTATCAAGAACCCCAATTTAACCCACAGTTTACCCAAAACTCCAAATTCATCCCCTCAAACTTATGAAATTTCAATCCAGCCATTTTTGTTCCACCATTTAAAGGTAATTATATATCTACACCTTAATTTTATTTTATTCCACCATTTAACCCTTAATTTCCGAATTGATGATGATGATTGTAAATTAAATTCAAGATTCAGTTTATTCCAATTATTTTTGACTGCAACTATCCAAGTTCAAATATCCAAAAGTCACGTTCGAGTGTTTTTATTTTGTTATGTAGGCAACGAATCGAAGATGACTTAGCATTCATTCATTACATTCATCAATATCCATTACATTCAAATTACGAGGCATATGCTAAATTTTATTTCTCAATATCGTGCAATGTGTATCATGTAATTCTCGAGTACAACTTATTTCTAAAACCGACTTATATAGCCAAGGGTCATTCCCAACGTGCTATCCACGAATTAAAACTGGAAACCGTACAAGTTGTTATCTCGTTTTAGCTGCAGTCAAAGTAATATCTAAAACCAATCATGAATTAGAACCGGTGGCCGCAAAAGTTGTCATCGTGTTTCTATCTGCGCAGTCAAAGTCAACGTTCTTCTAACATCCATGAATTAGAACCGGTAGCCGTAGAAGTTGTTATCACATTTCTAGCTGCAGTCAATGTCTATGTTTTTCCAACATGCTATTCTATGAATTATATGGTTCAATGTGCTATTTTTGAGGTTTATGATTTACGTGAGATATGTCGGTATATCTACTGAGCTAGTGGAAAGCTCACCCTATCATTAACAAATTTCAGGTTGTGGAGACCAAGCGACGAGTGACGTTGGAGGTGGATGATTCGCTAAGTAGAATTTCACTAGATTTAAATCTATATCGATTTGACTTCTAGTTAGACATTTTTGATTTGAATTATATTTAGTTCTATTTATCAATTGGTCTGTGTTTTATTTCAAAAGGTTTATATATCAAAATAGCACAGCGAAAGCGTGGGAGACAATTTATATATATTGATATCCTTACTATATTTTTAAATGATATGTGTTGACACTTTGGATATCTCTATTTATATCATATTTTTGGTTTATTATTGGTTTTTGAAAAGGGGCTAAAAGTTTTGTTTTAAAAAGGGGGTCCTAGAAGTTATGATTTCGAGGTGCTGAAAATTATTTTTAAATATTAAAGTCCATATTATTATATTATATTATTTTAAAAGTGAGTCGTTGCAAATTGATTTAAACTCAAGACGATTCTACTTTCATCTATCAATTTAAAACTAATAGAAATTATATTATTTTCTTATTACTATTTCCGCTGCGTAACTCAAAGTTTTATAAAGTTTTCTATTTTCTTTTGATTTAAAAAAAATCAATATTTACGTAACGCCAAATCTACTTAATTTATTTTAAAATACAAACTATATATTTGTTTTATTGAAATCGGGGTGTTACAATATAAACATTATTTTAATAGACAGAACTAAGAAAATCATTTACCTCCAGACCCCTCATCAACAATCCTCGGCCGCTGACCAGTATGATCACGAAATTGCATATGCTCATCAACTACTTCCCATAATTTCCTCCCATCGTGCAAAAAATGCCACCTTTGTAGCTTGTGGGGTATACAGGTCCGTGTTCCAATAACAAATCTCCTACAAAATAAAATAATAATTAATTTTCAACTAATATATGATTCTCAAGTTACATTGATGATTATTAAATCTAGAAACAAAATAATAATTACACGAAACATGTCACAAAATAATCAATGAATATCCTCAAGGACTTCTTTAAACTGCCAGCCGGCGGGATGGAGCTCCTTCTCCGTGATTTCTCGAAATATATTGGTAGGCCTGACCTCCCTGCTATGTAGCATGTACTTGTGTTTGTGGTTATAAATATTATTTAATAATAATAGTAATTAGAATTTTATAATTATTAATGTACTTACTTCTTTTTGGCCGTATAAACAAGATATTCCCTCTCTCATGGGCTCGAGAGCTATCAGGATGTACCCGCATCGAATGGTGTTGGTGTCGGTGTAGAAAAATCTAGTGTCGGTATTGAATGATCAGTACCAAAATCCACGTAACCATCATCAAAATCGGCTAAACAAGCATCTGACTCCATATCTAATCGACCTAGACTGGATACGTACCACGACCCTTCAGTATTTGATAAATGTAAATATAATACGGGCATTTTACAAAATACCTGTATATATCAACTATTTTAATAGATACAAATATAAATCAATCGGTTAAAATAAGAGCATTTTACAATATGAACAGTTTACTCATATTTCAACCCCCAATGGCTTCCTTTTAAACTAATCATCTGAACCGATATTTTCACTATTAAAGTTATCACCAAACTATCTTCGTTTGTGTCTTGATTGATATCTTGATCGGTGAGTAACTCTTCTTCTGTATCATCACCTGCCTCATCACAAAGTTCATCCACATCATTATTAGTTAGGTCGTGCAACTGGAAATCGACATCATTCAATTGTATTGGGTTGTGTGTATCTACGGCTTCCTCTTAAAATGATTGCTCTGGTATAGGCTATATAAACTCAACATTTGATCTCGCCTTGATTTTACACGTTGCCACCAATCCAACTTATCATGTTTCAAACTTCGGTACACACAATAGTATACTTGTACAGCCTAGGCAACAAGTACAAAAGGTTCATAACGATAGAGTCTACGCTTATGATTGATATTGACAAGGTTATAATGAGGATGAACTTTTGTGCTTGTAGGAATTGGATCAAACCAGTCTCACTTAAACAATAGTGTGTTTTTCTCCATTCAGCCGGTGTATTTGAGCTGCACCATTTCTATGAGACAATTGTAATAATCATACTCAGCTGCCCCATAGTTTGATCCTTTAATGCATACTCCAACGCTCGATGTTGATTTTTTAGATCCGTGCTCGACTATGTGAAACCTATAACCATTTATCTTACATCTACTATACATTTTCACACATCATGTTAGACCCTCAGCTTGGCTTCTAATGTTCACGTTGATCACATTATTTGAAGGATCTCTAGCCTATAACATTGAAAAATCACTTTTAATTTAAGAAATATACTAGATATAAACACATATGGTAGTTAAATGATATGCATCTCGGGATTGAACAACTTACATAATGTTTGAACGAATTATCAAATTCATTTTCTAATGTTTCGTTGAGCCTATCATCTGTAATGTTTGGTTGGAGACGTTGAATGCTCTCTATGTAAATACTACATCATTTGTTCAAAAATTGAGTAAAAAATTATTAGTACATTATATAAACATTTACTTATGAAATTAAAAAGAGAATTTGTACCTAACATATTCTTGGACCTCTTCGCAATTTAGCAAAACATATATCATTGAGGTGTCGTATTCTGCTTCGATTAAGAATCATTTTTCCTTTGTACCAAATACTCCCCATATTCTTTAAAGACGAAGGGAACTTCATCAGCGCCATCTACACCATCCTGACCATCATCGGTTTTAGGCAAATTTTCTATTTTAGTTAATACGTGATCTTTAAAATCGTACAAATTTAAAGTTGATGCCGCTTCAACAAGATATGCATTTTCTATCGACCCTTCAACACTCGCCTTATTCTTCACACTTTTATTTATTTGTGAAGATACCTCTCAAACGTGTACATCCATCTGAACTGTATTGGGCCAGTGATTCTCACTTCATACGCTAAATGAATGGGCAAATGCTCCATTGAGTCAAAATAACTTGGAGGGAAGATCATTTCTAGTTGACCCAAATTTTTAACAGAATGTCACATTCTAGATGACTCATATGTTATATGCAGATGATTGTTCATGTGAGGTCCTTGAAAAATAAGCTCAATTTGGTGAAATCCTTCCACACATTTGAAGGAAGTAGTTCACGAAAGGCTATAGGTATCAACCTTTGCATGAATACATGACAATCATGTCTTTTCATTCGGATCAAATGCAATTCCTTCTTGTCGACGCAATGCCCCAGGTTCGATGCGTACCCATCTAGAGACTGAAGGTTTTTAACCCATGTGCATAATGGAGCTTTTGTCGACTTATCAAGTGACTAAAAGGCTTTAGGACACTTTTCCGATCTCTCTGACGCCAGCTTCGAACAATTACAATACTCATTCAACTCTTCCCTTTATTTAGACGTGTCCTTTGTCTTCCCTTTGACATTCATCACCGTGTTGAATACATTGTCAAACACATTTTTTTCTATGTGTATAACATCTAAATTGTGGCGAATCAAGTTTGTTCTCTAATATGGAAAATCCCAAAAGATGCTTCATTTTGGATATTTGTGCATTAATGAGTGTTGTATCAAGATCAGTGACTTTTAGAAGCCTTAATCTTTCTATATCTGCCAAAATTTATGTCCTTGAATAGACGTTCGGCGGTGGAGTCTTGATACATCTTCTCTTCCGAAAGCATCATTTATCGTTTCAAAAATGGTGACCGTGTTTATGAGATTTTTAGTGATTGTTGAACCATGATTATTCCCCCCAACACTTAATAGTCAAGGCATTTGAGCATTCCACACAGTATGGAAAAGCTGTTTCGCCGACCGTACGCCAACCCAAAAACATAGAATATGCAAGAAAATCGCTAATTGTCAACATAAGGGCTGCTCGCAATTGAAAATTTTATTTTTTAAGAGATATCGTATGAGGGAGCCTCAACCGTCCACAATTGATTCAACTCGGCAGTTAGAAGTTGTAGAAACTCATCGAGTTTGTCTTTCAGATTCTTTTGCCCTGGTACAAGAATGTTGAGGAACATGAATAGCTCTTTCATGCAGATCCACGAAGGAAAATTATATGGAATAACTTTAACAAACCACGAGGAATATTGTGCGTGAAAACTTCCAAATGGTTGAAAAACTATCTGTACAAACACCCAATCTCACATTTCGAGTTTCAGCTGCAAAATGTGGATGAGTTTAGTTGAAATGTTTCCAAGCTTCTGAGTCAGATGGGTGGCACATAACATCATCTTCAACCAAGTGTTCAGCATGCCACCTCATGTATTTTTTTGTAGCCTTAGATGTGTACAACCTCTGCAGATGAGGAGTTAATGGAAAATAATACATCTTCTTGTACGCGACGTGAGCCTTCTGTCGTTTTGTTTTTCCTTGAGAAACAGGTTTAAACCAAGGTTTATTACAAAATTTGCAGTTGGTCAGCTCATAATCGTGTCTCCAGTAGATCATATAATTATTCTTGAAATAATCTATTTTCTCGACCGATATGAGTATTGTTCCTTAGGTCGTAAGAAATAATATGGTGTAATATATTTTGATAATATTTTTATTTTTTAGGAATCATAGAGAGATTTCAATAGAGGTGAGTTAATAATTGAGGGGAGAGATAAAGGAAGAGAGAGAGAGAGAAATAAAAATGATATAGTTTATATCGGTTAATAAAATTAATGTTCATTTATATGTTAATTGTTGCATATTTAGAAGTCTAGGAATACACATCTTGAAAGATGGAGATGTATTTATCACTCAAAATAATTTATATCCATTGGATCTAATATAATGGATGGTTGTGATTTGACCCTACGGACTCACTATAAGAAGTGGATCCATTAGATCCACTACACACACACACACACACACACACACACACACATATATATATATATATATATATTTAAGGAGAATCCTGCTCGATTTTGGTCCTTTACTCGTTCAAGTTTTCCTTGGTTCTACGAATTTCAATTTTGGTTGCCCCCTGATGGTTCCGGTATTTAACGAATCAGGTAATGTTTTATTTTAATTAAGGGAGTTCATCTAATTTCAAGATTTCATCTAATTTTTGGATTTTTGAGTTAATCAAGTAAGGCTTTGTATGTGTTATGATTAAAAAACTCTGCGCATGTTGTCGTCTGATACAAGTGTGATGTGTTTGTGCACAAGTAAGTGTCAGTTTGTGCACATTAATGTGTTCGCTTGTGCACGGTCATGCAGTAGAAAATAGTTTTTGCATGTGTTATGATTAAAAAATTTTGCGCGTGTTGTCGTCTGGTGTGGTTGTCGTCTGATGCAAGTGTGATGTGTTTGTGTACAAATAAGTGTCAATTTGTGCAAATTAATGTGTTCGCTTGTGCACGGTCGTGCAGTAGCAAATGGTTTTTACACGTGTTACGATTAACAAATTCTGCGCGTGTTGTCGTCTGATGTGGTTGTCATCTGATGCAAGTGTGATGTGTTTATGCACAATTAAGTGTCAGTTTTAACATATTAATGTGTTCGCTTGTGCATGGTCGTGCAGTAGTAAATGGTTTTTGCACGTGTTATGATTAAAAAATCTTGCGCGTGTTGTCATCTGATGTCGTTGTCGTCTGATGCAAGTGTGATGCAGTTTGTGCACGGGTAAGTATCTGCTTGTGCAAAAGTGTCAGTATGTGCACATTAATATGTTCACTTGTGCACGATAGTGTAGTAGTTATGGTGTTTACACATGTTATAATTAAAAAGAATTGTGCGTGTTGCCGTCTGATGTTGTTGTAGTTGATGCAAGTGTGATGTGATTTGTGCACAAGTAAGTGTTAGTATGTGCACAGCAGTGTGTTCACTTGTGCACGATCGTGCAGTAGCAATGGTGTTTGCACATATTATGATTAAAAAGTCTTGTGCATGTTGTCGTCTGATGAAAGTGTGATGTGATCTGTGCACAAGTAAGTATCAGTATGTGCACAACAATGTGTCACTTGTGCACGATCATGCAGTAGTTATGGTGTTTTACACATGTTATGAAGTTTTAAATTATTTTTCCGTCGCGTTATCTGTGGCGTGTACTATTTTGTGCATTGATTCAATGGAATATTTCGTAGGTGATGTTGAATGTTCTTCCCACAATTGTGAGATTATTTGACAAACTATGGTAATGGAACCCAGCTACACAAAATATTGGGTTCCGATAGGTAAAGATGCCAATAAACCTTATATTAGTCAGAAATTCAAAAGCTGGATGACGTTATACCATTTGACAAGTCTTATGTATTGGTGGTTGGTATTAATGTACGTCGTAGAAAAAAGATAACATCGGGTGATAGTGTAATTATTTGGAAGTATCTACTGTGGTTCTTGCACATTTATGTTTCAATATGTGCACAATAATGCATTAAATTGTGCACAATGTGTGAAATGTAGTTTAACAGTCCTATGTGAGTTGTCATTTGATGTCATTTCAGTTACTGTAGATGTAATGTGGTTTGTGCACAATTGTGCATTGAGATATACACAATTATGACACTGATAATACACAATAGTGAATGACAAAATGCACAATAGTCACTACTGGATTTTTTTTGTCATAATGTTATAATATTATTAATGATTTATTGGTATCAATTATGATTGTAATCATCACTTATTTGCACATTATAATCTGCAGGTGGACAAAAAAGGGACCAATTCATCAAGACCCACCCCTTAATTTTATTTTTCTTAATTTATCAAACAGTTTCATAATTTGAGGTAGTGTTGTTTGAAAAGGAGAATGGTCTTCTCTCATATGATTTTTATAGATCAATGTTTTTATACTTACTATGATTGTTGTATCTAGTTCTTGGAGTGTTTAAGTTGTTCACATTTCACTATTTTTATTAGTTGTCAATCATCTTATTCAGTCTTTGTAGTCATCGACGCCCAGTTGTGGTAGTTGGCATGAGACTACTGCTATGAAATGTCACGTGCACAACAATGCATTAAGTTATGTACAATCATGCAGTAAGATATGTGATTAGTACATATTTGTCCTTATTTTTATTAGTATTTTAGTTAGTTTTTCTTATTGTTTTTGGTARAAGTTGGATAGRTTAAGCTTKATTCCGTATTTTTATACTTCCAGCTTATTTTACCGTATTTTGATCGTAATTGATGAGAATAGGTGATTATTCGTTGTTTTCACCTTACAGCTAGGTAACCGGAAGAGTTCAACGCGTAAATAGATGAAGTTTGATGTTCGAGAGTCGAGAACGAGCTTTGTAGCAGAAAGATCGAGAAAATGAGATGAACAACGAAGTTGCATCGGTCGACGCTACATCGACGCGACCCTGCCCACGACGGTCGACACTATGTCGACGCTAACCCGACGTAACTCTCTGTTGTGTCGATCCATGACCGCGTCAGTCGACCCCTCTGCCCGTCGCCGCGAACGCACAAGCAGCATCGACGCTGAGCCCCTGTTCGCGTCGGTCAACGCGAAGTCGACGTGACTGCCCAGGAACACATTTTTAGGTTTTCTTATGCGCCAAGACATGCTATAACTATAAATATCCTTCATGTTTCGGGTTTAGAAAAAATACGCCTACCTAGGGTTAGAGAGCACAAAAATAACACATCTACACATTCCATTTCGTAGTTAGAGATCGAGATTGAAGACCCAAGTTCCTTACGTTCAAGTTTCAATTCAAGTCAAGATCTTCGTTCCAACTCTGGGCTAGCTGGATATTTTCATCGCTTTTACTAGTTTCAGTAAGTTTCCTAAACTCTTTATTTCTTTCTTAGTTAATTCCTTAGTTAATTCTAAGATTAGATAAATTGTTCTTGATTTACTTTATGTATGATACTTGGGATATTTTAGATAATTTAGTTCTTAATCATTCAGTTTTTAAATTGTGTTTAATTCATGCTTGTATATTGGATAGTTGAATTCAAGTTATTATGCAATTAGGTTCGTACTATTTAACTCCGTTCTTAAGATTCATGATAGTAATTGTTTTAGGTTATTCGATTTTACTTAGGCTTTATAGATTCGTTGTTGCTACTTTTGCNCTGCATCAAAACACCAGGAGTCTTTTCGACTACGCTGCCACAAGCTACCATCACAAACCACAAAATTGCCACCGCCTCCACGCCTGCCGCCGAGGTCTTGCACGCAGCCACCGTACAACTCAACCACAGCCAATCCAAAACCGACACCAGCCCCAATCAGACCCAAGCCCAGCCGCTGAACCGGGCCGCTGCTAGTTGTAGGCGAAAGTCCACTGCGAGTTGCTACCTTCAGACAGCCCCAACGCCGATGCTCCCACACACACCATTGAATCGAGCCTCCATGTCGACGCCAGAGAAGGCGGAGAGCCTCTGCTCGTCGACAAGTCGAAGGAGAGGAGATTTGCATCACCTGCACCCCTGCCGTCGTCGTCGATTTCCAAAGCCGATGATGTGGAGGATTCGAAGAAGGGGAAATTAGTGTCGTCGTTGTGTGACGACATCGCTGGAGAACCGTTGAACCACCGGAGGCACCCCCAGGCCACTGTCATCTAGCAACACCGCCCGAACAAAACCCAGCGGTCCCACGTGTTGAATCATCACCGCCTCGCAAACACCCCACGCAAACCAACCGAGTTGCCTCACCTGCAAACGCCACCGCCCGTTTCGCCGAGCCCCACCACTGTGGTCCAGTCGAAATTGAAGGAGAGGGAGATTGGCCAGACGAATTATGGAAATTTGGGGGAGGAGGTTTCGCCGACGGGACCTGAACGCCGCTTTGCCAATTGCGAATTGTTGTCTACCGCTGTAGAAAGTTGCTGGAAACTGCCGCTTGCGGCTGCTACGAGTTGCTGCCGCCAACGATCGAAGGAGGAGCCGGCACTGATCTTTGATTTCTGGAGAGAAGGAGAAAGGGGACAGACGGGATAGGGCTGGGTTCTGCCGTTTATACCCAACAAGTTTTAAGGAATTACCTATTGACCCCACTGGCTTTTATCACTTTTCAATTTATCCCTCAATTTATCAAGAACCCCAATTTAACCCACAGTTTACCCAAAACTCCAAATTCATCCCCTCAAACTTATGAAATTTCAATCCAGCCATTTTTGTTCCACCATTTAAAGGTAATTATATATCTACACCTTAATTTTATTTTATTCCACCATTTAACCCTTAATTTCCGAATTGATGATGATGATTGTAAATTAAATTCAAGATTCAGTTTATTCCAATTATTTTTGACTGCAACTATCCAAGTTCAAATATCCAAAAGTCACGTTCGAGTGTTTTTATTTTGTTATGTAGGCAACGAATCGAAGATGACTTAGCATTCATTCATTACATTCATCAATATCCATTACATTCAAATTACGAGGCATATGCTAAATTTTATTTCTCAATATCGTGCAATGTGTATCATGTAATTCTCGAGTACAACTTATTTCTAAAACCGACTTATATAGCCAAGGGTCATTCCCAACGTGCTATCCACGAATTAAAACTGGAAACCGTACAAGTTGTTATCTCGTTTTAGCTGCAGTCAAAGTAATATCTAAAACCAATCATGAATTAGAACCGGTGGCCGCAAAAGTTGTCATCGTGTTTCTATCTGCGCAGTCAAAGTCAACGTTCTTCTAACATCCATGAATTAGAACCGGTAGCCGTAGAAGTTGTTATCACATTTCTAGCTGCAGTCAATGTCTATGTTTTTCCAACATGCTATTCTATGAATTATATGGTTCAATGTGCTATTTTTGAGGTTTATGATTTACGTGAGATATGTCGGTATATCTACTGAGCTAGTGGAAAGCTCACCCTATCATTAACAAATTTCAGGTTGTGGAGACCAAGCGACGAGTGACGTTGGAGGTGGATGATTCGCTAAGTAGAATTTCACTAGATTTAAATCTATATCGATTTGACTTCTAGTTAGACATTTTTGATTTGAATTATATTTAGTTCTATTTATCAATTGGTCTGTGTTTTATTTCAAAAGGTTTATATATCAAAATAGCACAGCGAAAGCGTGGGAGACAATTTATATATATTGATATCCTTACTATATTTTTAAATGATATGTGTTGACACTTTGGATATCTCTATTTATATCATATTTTTGGTTTATTATTGGTTTTTGAAAAGGGGCTAAAAGTTTTGTTTTAAAAAGGGGGTCCTAGAAGTTATGATTTCGAGGTGCTGAAAATTATTTTTAAATATTAAAGTCCATATTATTATATTATATTATTTTAAAAGTGAGTCGTTGCAAATTGATTTAAACTCAAGACGATTCTACTTTCATCTATCAATTTAAAACTAATAGAAATTATATTATTTTCTTATTACTATTTCCGCTGCGTAACTCAAAGTTTTATAAAGTTTTCTATTTTCTTTTGATTTAAAAAAAATCAATATTTACGTAACGCCAAATCTACTTAATTTATTTTAAAATACAAACTATATATTTGTTTTATTGAAATCGGGGTGTTACAATATAAACATTATTTTAATAGACAGAACTAAGAAAATCATTTACCTCCAGACCCCTCATCAACAATCCTCGGCCGCTGACCAGTATGATCACGAAATTGCATATGCTCATCAACTACTTCCCATAATTTCCTCCCATCGTGCAAAAAATGCCACCTTTGTAGCTTGTGGGGTATACAGGTCCGTGTTCCAATAACAAATCTCCTACAAAATAAAATAATAATTAATTTTCAACTAATATATGATTCTCAAGTTACATTGATGATTATTAAATCTAGAAACAAAATAATAATTACACGAAACATGTCACAAAATAATCAATGAATATCCTCAAGGACTTCTTTAAACTGCCAGCCGGCGGGATGGAGCTCCTTCTCCGTGATTTCTCGAAATATATTGGTAGGCCTGACCTCCCTGCTATGTAGCATGTACTTGTGTTTGTGGTTATAAATATTATTTAATAATAATAGTAATTAGAATTTTATAATTATTAATGTACTTACTTCTTTTTGGCCGTATAAACAAGATATTCCCTCTCTCATGGGCTCGAGAGCTATCAGGATGTACCCGCATCGAATGGTGTTGGTGTCGGTGTAGAAAAATCTAGTGTCGGTATTGAATGATCAGTACCAAAATCCACGTAACCATCATCAAAATCGGCTAAACAAGCATCTGACTCCATATCTAATCGACCTAGACTGGATACGTACCACGACCCTTCAGTATTTGATAAATGTAAATATAATACGGGCATTTTACAAAATACCTGTATATATCAACTATTTTAATAGATACAAATATAAATCAATCGGTTAAAATAAGAGCATTTTACAATATGAACAGTTTACTCATATTTCAACCCCCAATGGCTTCCTTTTAAACTAATCATCTGAACCGATATTTTCACTATTAAAGTTATCACCAAACTATCTTCGTTTGTGTCTTGATTGATATCTTGATCGGTGAGTAACTCTTCTTCTGTATCATCACCTGCCTCATCACAAAGTTCATCCACATCATTATTAGTTAGGTCGTGCAACTGGAAATCGACATCATTCAATTGTATTGGGTTGTGTGTATCTACGGCTTCCTCTTAAAATGATTGCTCTGGTATAGGCTATATAAACTCAACATTTGATCTCGCCTTGATTTTACACGTTGCCACCAATCCAACTTATCATGTTTCAAACTTCGGTACACACAATAGTATACTTGTACAGCCTAGGCAACAAGTACAAAAGGTTCATAACGATAGAGTCTACGCTTATGATTGATATTGACAAGGTTATAATGAGGATGAACTTTTGTGCTTGTAGGAATTGGATCAAACCAGTCTCACTTAAACAATAGTGTGTTTTTCTCCATTCAGCCGGTGTATTTGAGCTGCACCATTTCTATGAGACAATTGTAATAATCATACTCAGCTGCCCCATAGTTTGATCCTTTAATGCATACTCCAACGCTCGATGTTGATTTTTTAGATCCGTGCTCGACTATGTGAAACCTATAACCATTTATCTTACATCTACTATACATTTTCACACATCATGTTAGACCCTCAGCTTGGCTTCTAATGTTCACGTTGATCACATTATTTGAAGGATCTCTAGCCTATAACATTGAAAAATCACTTTTAATTTAAGAAATATACTAGATATAAACACATATGGTAGTTAAATGATATGCATCTCGGGATTGAACAACTTACATAATGTTTGAACGAATTATCAAATTCATTTTCTAATGTTTCGTTGAGCCTATCATCTGTAATGTTTGGTTGGAGACGTTGAATGCTCTCTATGTAAATACTACATCATTTGTTCAAAAATTGAGTAAAAAATTATTAGTACATTATATAAACATTTACTTATGAAATTAAAAAGAGAATTTGTACCTAACATATTCTTGGACCTCTTCGCAATTTAGCAAAACATATATCATTGAGGTGTCGTATTCTGCTTCGATTAAGAATCATTTTTCCTTTGTACCAAATACTCCCCATATTCTTTAAAGACGAAGGGAACTTCATCAGCGCCATCTACACCATCCTGACCATCATCGGTTTTAGGCAAATTTTCTATTTTAGTTAATACGTGATCTTTAAAATCGTACAAATTTAAAGTTGATGCCGCTTCAACAAGATATGCATTTTCTATCGACCCTTCAACACTCGCCTTATTCTTCACACTTTTATTTATTTGTGAAGATACCTCTCAAACGTGTACATCCATCTGAACTGTATTGGGCCAGTGATTCTCACTTCATACGCTAAATGAATGGGCAAATGCTCCATTGAGTCAAAATAACTTGGAGGGAAGATCATTTCTAGTTGACCCAAATTTTTAACAGAATGTCACATTCTAGATGACTCATATGTTATATGCAGATGATTGTTCATGTGAGGTCCTTGAAAAATAAGCTCAATTTGGTGAAATCCTTCCACACATTTGAAGGAAGTAGTTCACGAAAGGCTATAGGTATCAACCTTTGCATGAATACATGACAATCATGTCTTTTCATTCGGATCAAATGCAATTCCTTCTTGTCGACGCAATGCCCCAGGTTCGATGCGTACCCATCTAGAGACTGAAGGTTTTTAACCCATGTGCATAATGGAGCTTTTGTCGACTTATCAAGTGACTAAAAGGCTTTAGGACACTTTTCCGATCTCTCTGACGCCAGCTTCGAACAATTACAATACTCATTCAACTCTTCCCTTTATTTAGACGTGTCCTTTGTCTTCCCTTTGACATTCATCACCGTGTTGAATACATTGTCAAACACATTTTTTTCTATGTGTATAACATCTAAATTGTGGCGAATCAAGTTTGTTCTCTAATATGGAAAATCCCAAAAGATGCTTCATTTTGGATATTTGTGCATTAATGAGTGTTGTATCAAGATCAGTGACTTTTAGAAGCCTTAATCTTTCTATATCTGCCAAAATTTATGTCCTTGAATAGACGTTCGGCGGTGGAGTCTTGATACATCTTCTCTTCCGAAAGCATCATTTATCGTTTCAAAAATGGTGACCGTGTTTATGAGATTTTTAGTGATTGTTGAACCATGATTATTCCCCCCAACACTTAATAGTCAAGGCATTTGAGCATTCCACACAGTATGGAAAAGCTGTTTCGCCGACCGTACGCCAACCCAAAAACATAGAATATGCAAGAAAATCGCTAATTGTCAACATAAGGGCTGCTCGCAATTGAAAATTTTATTTTTTAAGAGATATCGTATGAGGGAGCCTCAACCGTCCACAATTGATTCAACTCGGCAGTTAGAAGTTGTAGAAACTCATCGAGTTTGTCTTTCAGATTCTTTTGCCCTGGTACAAGAATGTTGAGGAACATGAATAGCTCTTTCATGCAGATCCACGAAGGAAAATTATATGGAATAACTTTAACAAACCACGAGGAATATTGTGCGTGAAAACTTCCAAATGGTTGAAAAACTATCTGTACAAACACCCAATCTCACATTTCGAGTTTCAGCTGCAAAATGTGGATGAGTTTAGTTGAAATGTTTCCAAGCTTCTGAGTCAGATGGGTGGCACATAACATCATCTTCAACCAAGTGTTCAGCATGCCACCTCATGTATTTTTTTGTAGCCTTAGATGTGTACAACCTCTGCAGATGAGGAGTTAATGGAAAATAATACATCTTCTTGTACGCGACGTGAGCCTTCTGTCGTTTTGTTTTTCCTTGAGAAACAGGTTTAAACCAAGGTTTATTACAAAATTTGCAGTTGGTCAGCTCATAATCGTGTCTCCAGTAGATCATATAATTATTCTTGAAATAATCTATTTTCTCGACCGATATGAGTATTGTTCCTTAGGTCGTAAGAAATAATATGGTGTAATATATTTTGATAATATTTTTATTTTTTAGGAATCATAGAGAGATTTCAATAGAGGTGAGTTAATAATTGAGGGGAGAGATAAAGGAAGAGAGAGAGAGAGAAATAAAAATGATATAGTTTATATCGGTTAATAAAATTAATGTTCATTTATATGTTAATTGTTGCATATTTAGAAGTCTAGGAATACACATCTTGAAAGATGGAGATGTATTTATCACTCAAAATAATTTATATCCATTGGATCTAATATAATGGATGGTTGTGATTTGACCCTACGGACTCACTATAAGAAGTGGATCCATTAGATCCACTACACACACACACACACACACACACACACACACATATATATATATATATATATATTTAAGGAGAATCCTGCTCGATTTTGGTCCTTTACTCGTTCAAGTTTTCCTTGGTTCTACGAATTTCAATTTTGGTTGCCCCCTGATGGTTCCGGTATTTAACGAATCAGGTAATGTTTTATTTTAATTAAGGGAGTTCATCTAATTTCAAGATTTCATCTAATTTTTGGATTTTTGAGTTAATCAAGTAAGGCTTTGTATGTGTTATGATTAAAAAACTCTGCGCATGTTGTCGTCTGATACAAGTGTGATGTGTTTGTGCACAAGTAAGTGTCAGTTTGTGCACATTAATGTGTTCGCTTGTGCACGGTCATGCAGTAGAAAATAGTTTTTGCATGTGTTATGATTAAAAAATTTTGCGCGTGTTGTCGTCTGGTGTGGTTGTCGTCTGATGCAAGTGTGATGTGTTTGTGTACAAATAAGTGTCAATTTGTGCAAATTAATGTGTTCGCTTGTGCACGGTCGTGCAGTAGCAAATGGTTTTTACACGTGTTACGATTAACAAATTCTGCGCGTGTTGTCGTCTGATGTGGTTGTCATCTGATGCAAGTGTGATGTGTTTATGCACAATTAAGTGTCAGTTTTAACATATTAATGTGTTCGCTTGTGCATGGTCGTGCAGTAGTAAATGGTTTTTGCACGTGTTATGATTAAAAAATCTTGCGCGTGTTGTCATCTGATGTCGTTGTCGTCTGATGCAAGTGTGATGCAGTTTGTGCACGGGTAAGTATCTGCTTGTGCAAAAGTGTCAGTATGTGCACATTAATATGTTCACTTGTGCACGATAGTGTAGTAGTTATGGTGTTTACACATGTTATAATTAAAAAGAATTGTGCGTGTTGCCGTCTGATGTTGTTGTAGTTGATGCAAGTGTGATGTGATTTGTGCACAAGTAAGTGTTAGTATGTGCACAGCAGTGTGTTCACTTGTGCACGATCGTGCAGTAGCAATGGTGTTTGCACATATTATGATTAAAAAGTCTTGTGCATGTTGTCGTCTGATGAAAGTGTGATGTGATCTGTGCACAAGTAAGTATCAGTATGTGCACAACAATGTGTCACTTGTGCACGATCATGCAGTAGTTATGGTGTTTTACACATGTTATGAAGTTTTAAATTATTTTTCCGTCGCGTTATCTGTGGCGTGTACTATTTTGTGCATTGATTCAATGGAATATTTCGTAGGTGATGTTGAATGTTCTTCCCACAATTGTGAGATTATTTGACAAACTATGGTAATGGAACCCAGCTACACAAAATATTGGGTTCCGATAGGTAAAGATGCCAATAAACCTTATATTAGTCAGAAATTCAAAAGCTGGATGACGTTATACCATTTGACAAGTCTTATGTATTGGTGGTTGGTATTAATGTACGTCGTAGAAAAAAGATAACATCGGGTGATAGTGTAATTATTTGGAAGTATCTACTGTGGTTCTTGCACATTTATGTTTCAATATGTGCACAATAATGCATTAAATTGTGCACAATGTGTGAAATGTAGTTTAACAGTCCTATGTGAGTTGTCATTTGATGTCATTTCAGTTACTGTAGATGTAATGTGGTTTGTGCACAATTGTGCATTGAGATATACACAATTATGACACTGATAATACACAATAGTGAATGACAAAATGCACAATAGTCACTACTGGATTTTTTTTGTCATAATGTTATAATATTATTAATGATTTATTGGTATCAATTATGATTGTAATCATCACTTATTTGCACATTATAATCTGCAGGTGGACAAAAAAGGGACCAATTCATCAAGACCCACCCCTTAATTTTATTTTTCTTAATTTATCAAACAGTTTCATAATTTGAGGTAGTGTTGTTTGAAAAGGAGAATGGTCTTCTCTCATATGATTTTTATAGATCAATGTTTTTATACTTACTATGATTGTTGTATCTAGTTCTTGGAGTGTTTAAGTTGTTCACATTTCACTATTTTTATTAGTTGTCAATCATCTTATTCAGTCTTTGTAGTCATCGACGCCCAGTTGTGGTAGTTGGCATGAGACTACTGCTATGAAATGTCACGTGCACAACAATGCATTAAGTTATGTACAATCATGCAGTAAGATATGTGATTAGTACATATTTGTCCTTATTTTTATTAGTATTTTAGTTAGTTTTTCTTATTGTTTTTGGTACAAGTTGGATAGCTTAAGCTTCATTCCGTATTTTTATACTTCCAGCTTATTTTACCGTATTTTGATCGTAATTGATGAGAATAGGTGATTATTCGTTGTTTTCACCTTACAGCTAGGTAACCGGAAGAGTTCAACGCGTAAATAGATGAAGTTTGATGTTCGAGAGTCGAGAACGAGCTTTGTAGCAGAAAGATCGAGAAAATGAGATGAACAACGAAGTTGCATCGGTCGACGCTACATCGACGCGACCCTGCCCACGACGGTCGACACTATGTCGACGCTAACCCGACGTAACTCTCTGTTGTGTCGATCCATGACCGCGTCAGTCGACCCCTCTGCCCGTCGCCGCGAACGCACAAGCAGCATCGACGCTGAGCCCCTGTTCGCGTCGGTCAACGCGAAGTCGACGTGACTGCCCAGGAACACATTTTTAGGTTTTCTTATGCGCCAAGACATGCTATAACTATAAATATCCTTCATGTTTCGGGTTTAGAAAAAATACGCCTACCTAGGGTTAGAGAGCACAAAAATAACACATCTACACATTCCATTTCGTAGTTAGAGATCGAGATTGAAGACCCAAGTTCCTTACGTTCAAGTTTCAATTCAAGTCAAGATCTTCGTTCCAACTCTGGGCTAGCTGGATATTTTCATCGCTTTTACTAGTTTCAGTAAGTTTCCTAAACTCTTTATTTCTTTCTTAGTTAATTCCTTAGTTAATTCTAAGATTAGATAAATTGTTCTTGATTTACTTTATGTATGATACTTGGGATATTTTAGATAATTTAGTTCTTAATCATTCAGTTTTTAAATTGTGTTTAATTCATGCTTGTATATTGGATAGTTGAATTCAAGTTATTATGCAATTAGGTTCGTACTATTTAACTCCGTTCTTAAGATTCATGATAGTAATTGTTTTAGGTTATTCGATTTTACTTAGGCTTTATAGATTCGTTGTTGCTACTTTTGCTATTTGATTTAGTTTAATTATTACTTTTTCAATTCTAGTTTATAATTTTAAATAAAGTTAATTAGTTTAGTTAGTTTAAGTTTAATATTGCTTTACTCCCTAGTTTATAATTAAATCAAAACTCTCGAAAAATCCCAATTTGTATGAATTATATGTTTAATTGCGATTGAGAAAAGCATCTGAGATACCGAACAGTTGTTCTCGAGAGAACCGACTTGAGTCAACTTACCACCCTATAAGTTTCTCGTACTCTTGCGAGGAAGCTTGAATGTTTTAATTTAAATATATATATTTGGGGTGCAAAAAAGCTTGAATCAAAATTTTGACGTTGTTTCGGGGACAGCGAGTAGGATTCAAGGATGTTTTTCGTTTTATTTTCTCTTTGAGTTATTATTTTCTTTTTATTTTGCAATTGGCTTGGATTTTTGCCATTGGTGCGTTGAGTTGTTGTTGAGTGCATGCAGGGGAGGCGATCTCTTAGACCCGAACTTGTGCCATTACTCGACAATATCCACCGTCCAAAACAAGCACGATCAAGGCCTATCCCCATAAATCCATTTAATTCATCCATTGATCAATACCAAGTTCCTGACACCATGTTAGGAGCACAATCAATTCGAAACAGTGATTCCCCACCAAGATCACCTCCACGTCACATTCGAAATGAGTAAGGGAGTGAACCAATCATTATGCAAGGACAACCACAACCCCGAGATTATTGGGCTAATTATCGGCATAACGTGGAGAATATGAGACAAGATGCGGGGAGAAACGAAGGAGTTAACCAATAGCATAACGAAGAACTAAATCGCCAACTTAACAACGTAGTCGATCATCCACCCAACATGGCGAATATAAGACAAAATGAAAAGAGAAACAACAATGTCAATCGTCAACGCAACATGGAGAACGTGGCATTAAGGAACGACGATTTTCATCAGCATAATGAGTATGCTAACAATCATAGACGGGTAGATGATTGGTTGGAAAATCAAAACCATGGCTACGAACAGGAACATTTTGAAAGGAGATACGAGCGCGAGAATAATTATTACAGAAACGCATATGACGACCACTACGAGAGAGCTAATGACCGAGTTAGAGAGCCGAGGGGAGATAGAGCACCTAGACAGCGTGATTTGGCGCGTCCGAAGGTTGTACCTTTTAGGTCAGCTATTCTTGGACCAACTGCAAGGGAAGTGGAGATTTAACCACATCAACTTAATTTACTTCCGACTTTCCACGGAGGTGCCCATGAAGACCCTTTGGCGTTCTTGAACTATTTTGTTGACGAAGTGGGCAGATTTGTGGTTAATGACCTTAACCAAGAGGAGGTGCAAATGATTTGTTTCCCTTATAGCATGAAGGACAAAGCAAAGTCATGGTTACTATCCCTAGAACCTGGTTCATTGACTGACTGGGAGATGATAAGCGAGAAGTTCTTAAATCAATACTATTCAGCACAAACAACGGGGCATCTTCAGAGGCAAATTGCTACTTTTGAACAGTTGGAGGGAGAGCTATTTCATGAAACGTGGGAGCGTTACAAGACACTTTTTCATGCTTGCCCCCACCATAACTACTCCCCGGAGATGACTAACCAATTTTTCTTTGATGGACTGTTGGATCATGGAAAAAGGGAAGTTGAAATAGCGGCAGGAGGAGACTTCGGTAATTTAACGACCCCCGAGGCAAGACGAGTGTTGGAGAAGCAAAGCAAAAAATCTAGACAAACCAACTCTCGACCTCATAAACTAAAGGTTATTGAGGTATCCATCCCCGATCCTGATTTAGATGATGGCAAATTAGTCAAGGCAAAGTGTGAGGAGATATTTGATGAAAAATTGGCAGCTTGGAAAGCCAAGCAGGCGAGCAAGGCCTCTTCAAAGAAGATTGCTTTGACGTGTCACCAATGCGGATCCCCCGAACACTTAGCAGACATGTGCCCGCTCAATAGTGAACATCAAGAAGATATCAACGCTGTCCAGAATTTTTCATATCAACAACATTCAGGGCAGCAACCCGCTAAGAGATTTAACGTGCAACGTGATTCTCCCCTTTTTAAGTGGGGCCCCAGAATCCCAAATTATATGCCACCCGATCTGCAATACCCACCACCACATGCGCAAGCACCACTGCCACCACCTCAAAATAATTTTCATACGCAAGGGCAGGTGTCTACTACAGTTCAAACTAATGATCAGTTATTGGTTTGGCAACAGAATCAAGTAGCCAAAACTATTAAAAACGGGATGGACTGGTAGAAGTTCGAAATGATATCGCTGAAATAAAAAAGGCTATTCTTGATAAAATAACTGGGCAAAGGAAACTAGAAACAGTAATAGGTCAATTATCGACCCACCTAGCTGTGCTCTCAAACGAGAAGGGTAAACTTCCAAGTCAGGCGGAACAAGCTTCGGCAGTTCATATCCTTCGCAGTGGAAAGAAGATCGATAACGGAATAGTTGACCAAGATGAGGAAGCCAAAGTTGAGGACAAAACACCAACTCCTAGCACGGAAGATGTTTTCTAAACCAGTAGAGCAGCTACATAAATCCTCTAATAGATATGTTCTTGGATCCATTCAAGGGATGATTCCAAATGACGCCCTTGGCAAAGACGATGTTCTTAAACCATCACCGCCAAGGCAATTGACGACACCGATCAAGGATGTTATTCCTTTTCCAATTGCGTCCAACTAAAGAGAACAAAAGATTCAAGGAACTATATAACCTTTTCAAAAATGTCAATATTAACTTGCCGCTTTTGGAGATAATCAAAATAATGCCCGCCTATGTGAAATTTTTCAAGGAACTTGCTTCAAGGGAGAGACGCTTGGCGACAAATCAATATGTAACATTGCTAAAGGAAGTAAGCACAGTTTTCAAGAAGCTATTACCACCAAAGGAACTCGATCCTGGAAGTTTCTGCATTAATACTTCCTTGGCTAATGGACAAACAACAAAAGGAGTGTTGGATATTAGAGAAGGAATTAATCTAATGCCTTATTCACTCTATCAAGAATTTGATCTTGGGCCACTGAAGCCGACGACCATGCTCCGATCGCTCAATTCGGCTACCTTTGGGGATGGTTGAAGATGTTTTAGTGCAGGTTGGAAAGCTAGTAATTCCGGTTGATTTTGTGATCTTGAACGTTGGCGAAGTGCCGATTGTGAGAACGGAGCATACAATTTTATTGGGGCGCCCGTTTATGTCGACCACTCACACTTTGATTGATGTTCACAAAGAAAGAATGAAAATGACCATTTTGGGTGAATCAGTGACGTTTTCTCTTAGAGATATTCAAAACACTCCTACCCCTGCCATGCAAGATGATTGCTCGCTCTTTGATCCGGTTGCATCATGCATCCACGAGCTAAAAGGAGTCACAGTTTTGGACGAATTAGGCGACTGGGACGACATCGGATTTCCGAGAGAGGTGGGGGATACATTAGAAGTAGACTTACGTGAGGAGTTTGATGAAGTTGACGACGAGAAGCGTTTGAGTGGGGAGGATTTGATCGAATTGCTAGGAATCGACATAAGTGATATTATTGAAGAATTTAAAGATTTTGATGGTGAATTGGATGTGAAGAATGAAGCACCTAAGATCGAGCCAAGGGAGTAGTTTAAGCCACCAAAAAATCATTCGAAGTACGATTCCCTCGACCCTAACAAATATTTTAAACATGCAAAGAACAAGGGAGAGGCATATAACAACGATTGGACGAGGAATAAGAAGAAATCGAAAGAGGTTCGCACAAGAAAGTTAAAAAACATACAATATGAGGTTAGTCAATTAGTGCTGTATAATCACGAACGTAAGTTTGATCCAACTGATCTCAAGGCCGCATGGAGTGGAGTGTTGTTGATAAAAGAGATGGATGAATTTGGAGTAGCCACTTTGTACAATGAGAACGAAAAGTCAAGCTTTCAAGTCCACAAGCACAGAATTAAACGATATGACGATAAAGGGTTGCCGATACGAGGTCGCAAGTTGGTGGAGTTTGGAGATCCACCGCACGGTTGGAATTAAATGAACAATATAGCGTCGAGCAAGCGACGTTAAAATTTGCACTTCTCGGGAGGCAACCTGAGCTTTTTGTATCCTTTTGTCTTTTATTTCAGTATATTTTATGTTTTTACCTTTTTAGAACAGATGGAAGGACTCGAACGAGGAGAATATATCAGTCAAGCGAAGGAATAGTCAATGCAGCATTTCTGCCCACGTCGACGCCGAGCCCTTCTCGAGTCGGTCGACCCGGTGTCGACGCACCTGCCGAAGAATAGCTCTCTGTCGCGTCGATCTGGCTCGCATCGGTCGACGCAGCGTCGGCGCGAACCCAAACCCGTCCCAGAACATGTTTAAAACTCAAATTTTACCCACCGACCCAACCCATACTCGCTGACCCGGGGCCTAAACTCCAGAAGCAGTTTATAATTCCGCCCAAAACCCTCCTCTTCTCACTTTTTCTCTTCTTTCTCCACTTACAACTCAAATCTTCTTACCTTCTTCCATAATTTCCTTCTTTCTTCAAATTTTTCTTGCACCCCAACGCCTAATTAACCGGAACACCCAGAAATTAACCAACATTACCTAGATATTCCACCTCCCATCTTACATTCAAGCTAGTTTCTCCAAAACGGGCTAAGTGGGTTTGGAGCAATTTTCTTGAAAAAGGTTCGTTTCGAGTAACGGTTGTCGAGGTACTTCACTAGAACTCTTATATATATATATATATATATATATATATATAATTGTTGCTTGGTTGTGTTGGGAAGGCTTTGGTTCAAGATTTCTTCAAGTTCTTGGTTAGTTGAACACGCATGCCAAGTGTTCGACACAATTCCCCAAAGAACCAAAGGATTTTATTTTCAAGAATTTTCACTCCCTTTCAACTTAATATCGATTCATTATGTCTCGGGCTGGGAAAAGCAAAGATATTTCAGGGAAATACGGAGCGCCATTTGCGATTTACGACAAAAACGAAGGCAAGATTTTCGAAAACATTCAAGGATGGGAATTCGCATCCCATCGAGTTATTAACGTAGACGATATCGATGAGCAAGCGATAGAAGACTCGGAGCATCATGCCGATCTTTCCCGATATGTCGATGGCCTCGGTTGCGGTTATTTTTCTCGGATGAACCTTCTCGGTTTTTGCGAGCTAATGCTCGAATTTTTCGCAACCTTGAAGATTCGCAATGACGAGACGTTTACTTGTAGGCTAGGTGGGAACGAAATCTATGTGGACGAGGAGATTTTTTGTAATATTTTTGGTTTCCCAACCGAAGGGGACCACGCGATTGGCGTCCAGGGTTTCGACTTAGCCTCATTCTGGGGAATGATAACAGGGGGCAACACGGGCGATTGCAAGCGACTCCCGTGCTCAAAAATTCAAGATGATGCCCTTTACGTGACTTACAAAATCCAATCCCACGTCGTCTTATGTAAAAACGAGGCCACGTACGCGACCAAGCCCGAGTTATTTGTTCTTCAATGTCTTGTTAATGGTCGTCGACCCCGGCTTTACCCATTAATTTTGAGCGGACTTTACAATGTTACTAAGGGTACGCCGGGCAACAAATCGCCCTTACTCTACTTCGCTCCGTACATTACCGGCCTAGCCCGTCACTTCGGGTTCGATCCGGCCGAAAATAGTTTCCGACCACTCGGGACATCTCTACTTTCTTTGACACGTGCCCCTGCACCCCGAGTGAGATCCGCTACTCATGGATGATCCTCGTCTCGACCGAGCGACGAGGTTGGCGACGCGATGATGGAGCCGGCCCCACGTACCAATTCGGGCCCGAGTCCCGATTGGGGCCAATTTTTTGAGGATAACCGAGCATTTCAGTTGAAGATATTCGACAAGCTCCAAATAATCGACGGCACGATATACACTAATTACGAACAAAATTGGCGGAGCTTGAGGAAGATGCGAGCTCGTATTTCAAGACTCGAGGAGCGATTTGAGGCATCGTTCCCCCAGCCCGGCATGGACGTCGATGAGGTTCCCGTGGATGATGGGTCCCGCGAGTTCTGAAATCTTTGTATCGTTATTTTTAATTAAAAAATTCAAAAATATTGTTATTTTATTTCCTTTGCTTTTGTTTGTTTTGTTTTTCTCAGGACATTTCATATCACGTACGTTGAAGCGACGGCCAATTGAACAAATCGACGAGTGGCGGCTCGACCTTCCATATTTTCAGGGATGTTTCTTTTTCCTTCCTCTTTTTGATTTTCGAATGTATTTGTGGCAATCAGGAGATGGCCGGGATTTTTATACAGGGGGTGGTTGAGTGTGAATTTTATTGCTTAATTTTGTAATTTTTAATATTTGGCCTGTAATAATTAAATACTTAAACGTGATTAATTGCTCTTTCTGCGCTAAATTGTGTTTGTATGGCTTGCCTGTCGAAGTTAACTAAGTTTGATTTGAGGTTCTTAACTTTGAGCGTGTATAAGTGCATAAAATTTTTCGAAATTATTAATTATATATTGTTAAATGGTACTTGGACGCAATTGATTTCGCAAAACCTTAAAAGCAGCGTCAATTCAAAACTTTTTTGTGCAAATGCCAGTGAGTAGCCTGAGTGTTTATTGTCATTGCATGTACTTGAGTGAGTTCTGTTTTGAAGTCTTTTTAAAATTGCTGTGTGTAGTTAACTTTGAACATGACGTTAAGGCGCAGAAAAAAAACCCTAATTCCGGCCATATTCATATATATTAGCTACTATAAATTTCGAATGAGCCCCTCAGAGCTAAATAATCCATGCATATAGCCATGTGTGTTTTGAGTCGACCCCTGCTAATCCATTAAAAGCGTGGGGTAGGAGTTCGTTATTTTAATTGGTTATTAGAGTTTTGGAATTTTTATTATGAATTTATGAATTTTTGTGATAAAAGACCACCATCCGAAAAAGAAAAAAAATGACCGCATAAAAAAGAATAAAAGAGGGATAAAATTAAAAAAAAGAAAAAAAAAAGGATGGTGAATCTTGGTGAATCGTGTTTGCCTATGCGCTAATAAAGGCTTGTTTATTATTATTTATTTTATTATGAAGCCTAATGTCTAAGAGGCAAGAGTTATGTTGAAGAAGAAGCGTATCATGAGATCTAAGTTGTTTAAGTGGTTTGTTCAAAAGTCGGTTTAGAGTTGCGAGTTGAGAAATAGCCTATGTTTAAAGGCTACGTTATGAGTGTTTAGTGAGGTTTTATCTTGAGCGAGGTGAAGCACATTGCTTCGTGATTAGAATAGTTTGGTGAGTTATTGATCATGTTAGATCATGAGTTAGCCACACGACTTATATATTCCATACCCATCCAAAGAGCCTACATACAACCCGAAAAGACCTTTTCCGATTCTTTGTTATTTACACACTTAAACGCGATGGAGAAGTTTTTGATTTTCAGTTCTTGTTTATTGTACTTGTATTTGTATGATTTGAGCGTATACATATCCCATGCAGAAAATACTTGAGTGCTTTGAGCGCACACCCATATATATTACCCTTTGTGAGGATGCATGATTTGATTTTGAAGCGACAACGTTATAAGGGTGGAGTGTTTGAGGTTGCGTTATAATTATCTATATTTTCGAAATTATGTAGGTAGTACGACACGACTCATTGCTTGAGCTGATTTTCTTTCTTATTATACTTTGAATTAACGTCTGTTCGAGGACGAACAAACCAATTTAGTGTGGGGTAGTTGATTAATGCATATTTGTCCTTATTTTTATTAATATTTTAGTTAGTTTATGGAATGCAACAAATTCACGAATTCTACACAATCAAAAATTAATATATTGTGCTCTTTTTTCTAGTAGATGGAGTATTAAATTAATCAAAACTTGGGAAACGATGGAGACAAGAATATTTAGGATTATAAATTCTAGGTCTAGGTATGAGTAATTTGCCTTAATTTACACAAAGTTGGAATTATTTAATTAATGTTTCGCTTGTTTCTAGTAATTATTTCAACATATAAAATTTTGGGTTTGTGAGGGAATTACTTATTATTTTTGGTATAAGTTGGATAGTTTAAGTTTCATTTCATATTTTTATACTTCCAACTTATTTTACCGTATTTTGATCGTAATTGATGAGAATAGGTGATTATTCGTTCTTTTCACCTTACAGCTAGGTAACCGGAAGAGTTCAACGCATAAATAGATGAAGTTTGATGTTCGAGAGTCGAGAACAAGCTTTCCGGTGCAAGAGTAGCAGAAAGATCGAGAAAATGAGACGAACGAAGTTGCATCGGTCGACGCAAGCGTCGACGCTACCCTACCCACGACGCTTGACACTATGTCGACGCTAACCTAACGTAACTCTCCGTTGTGTCGATCCATGAGCGCATCAGTCGACGCCTCTGCCCAGTCGCCGCGAGCGCACAGACAGCGTCGACGCCGAGCCCCTATTCGCGTCGGTCGACGCGAAGTCGACGTGACTGCCCAGGAACGCGTTTTTATGTTTTCTTGTGCGCCAAGACATGCTATAACTATAAATATCCTTCATATTTCGGGTTTTAAAAAAACACACGCCTACCTAGGGTTAGAGAGCACAGAAATAACACATGTACACATTCCGTTACGTAGTTAGAGATTGAGATTGAAGATCCAAGTTCCTTACGTTCAAGTTTCACTTCAAGTCAAGATCTTCATTCCAACTTCGGGCTAACTTGAGATTTTCATCTCTTTTACTAGTTTCAATAAGTTTTCTAAACTCTTTATTGCTTTCTTAGTTAATTCTAGGATTAGATAAATTGTTCTTGATTTACTTTATACTTGATACTTGGAATATTTTGGATTATTTAGTTCTTAATCTTTCAGTTTTTAAATTGTGTTTATTTCATGCTTGGATATTGGATAGTTGAATTCAAGTTATTATGCAATTAAGTTCATACTATTTAACTCCGTTCTTAAGATTCATGATAGTAATTGCTTTAGGTTATTCGATTTTACTTAGGCTTTATAGATTCGTTGTTGCTACTTTTGCTATTTGATTTAGTTTAATTATTGTTTTTCAATTCTAGTTGGTAATTTTAGATAAAGTTAATTAGTTTAGTTAGTTTAAATTTAATATTGCTTTACTCCCTGGTTTATAATTAAATCAAAACTCTCAAAAACTCCCAATTTGTATGAATTATATGTTTAATTGCGATTGAGAAAAGCATCTAAGATACCGAACAGTTGTTCTCGAGAGAATCGACTTGAATCAACTTCCCACCCTACAAGTTCCTCGTACTCTTGCGAGCAAGCTTGGATGTTTTAATTTAAAAATATATATTTGGGGTGCACAAAAGCTTGAATCAATATGCACGATAATACAATAACTTTGCACAATCAAATGCAACTTTTGAAATTAAAAAATCAAAAAAATTAAATATCTGTCATTGGCATATGCACAATCATACATTAAGTTATGCACAATTATGAAGTAAGATATGCACAACCAAAAATTAAAGATGCGAAAATATTATTCAAAAATTAAAGTTATGCCAGGAACATTATCCAAATATTAAAGATGCAAACACAACTTCTCCATCAGATCAGAATGCATAAAATCAAGTGCAAAACTTATCAATACTACCAAAAATCATTCACCAGTAAGTTTGTGCAACTAAGGGGACAACATACCACCAAATTGTCAATTCCAACACAACATTATATAACAACATTAAAGTAATGATATTTTGAAAATAAAATCATTACAAAACCCAACAAATTCAAATTAAGTCAAATTATAATACCAATCTTTACATTAATTCAAACTAGAATATTAGAATTGATAAGTATTTTCAAATTAAAAACCTAACTCAAGGGAATAATCTGCCGCGTACAAAAAATCGAAACTAAGAATTAAAGAAAGCAAAATCAGTTATAGAACAAACAAACAGAACATTGGCAAGAATAGACAAGCACAACACCAATCAAGTGCCAATCGCTTAAGCAATTCTTCGAGCCTCTTGTTGATGATGATTTTCTTTAACTTTCATTTTTGCCTTCTCGCCTCTAATTTTGGTCTATATTTATCCACCTTTTGCCATAAGCTCAGTGAGATGTCACAGTTTTTCGTCTTCTTCTCGAGTCCATTCCAACTGCAATTCAATAAAAATGCACATTAATATAAATGATTTTGCACATTCATTAATAACCCACTTGCACATTCATTATAAACCCCGACGTGAAAATAATTTACAAGCTATATTATAAGTCAGACAAATCAATAACAACTTAAGCTTTGACATTAATTATACACAAGTGTAAATAATTTTTAACAATGCAGCTCACTATGCCAAAATCAATGAGAATATAATCTTGAACATGTCCCTCAATTGCATTGTCAACAGGCATATACTAACAACGTCATTACATTTCTTTTTCCATACACTTTCATCTGCTTCTATAATTTTTTTAAAAATTAAATCAAAAAATTCATATACTCTTTGAAACAACAACAATCTGAACCAGTTACGTGCAACAAATACTAAACTAAATAACAACAGCACGTCCTAACAATTCCAAACTTCATTAAATATAAAATGCATGAGATTGGGCATCTATCTGTAAAACACGACCAATAAGCATAATGCATATGATCGAGAAAACTCGAATGAAATTCAAAATCCACAACGCTAAATTGATTGGAGAAATATCAACTGTGATTTGCCTAAAAGAAATTCGAGAAACGAAAAACCCTAATGTTCACAAAACTAAAACCCAGAACTCAATATATGCTTGAATAAATAGAAACAAATACAAATTCCACGACGACGAATTGATTCGAGACAAATATACATGTGATTCGAGAAAAATATACCGTGATTCACGAAAAAAAAGAAAGAGAAACCTACTTTTTTGTGGATTTTAGACCATGGAAGATTCACGAATCATCCTTTTTAAAAATCGATGAAGAGAGAGAAGGGAAACAACAAATCTGACAACGAAAATCGATTGATGATAACAAACAAACCAGTTATTCATCAAACAAATTTATCATTTCAGAAGGACTCGTTATAGTCAACATCAGCACAAAATACCACCATGTTAGCAACCCAATTTCTTCACAAACTACTTAATAACTACCGACCCAAATAACATGTGTAAAAGAAATCATCACTAAACACTCGCACCAAATATCCATCTAACAGAAGCTCCATAATAGTCATAATTTAAATAAAATGAAACACAAAATATCCATCCAACTATTACGACTAAAGCTAAATCAACCATTTGAATATAGAGTAAATCATCACTCAACACTCATGAAAAACATGATTCCTCTCATCATTCTTTATTTTCTGAACAAACACATTGAACACCAGATTCTTCATCTCCCAAACACATTGAACGCCCGATTCTTCATGGTCTTGAGGATCTTCTTAGGTAGATCAATCAGGTTATTGTAGCTTCGTCCATTCACATCATTATAAACAATCCCACAACACCAATAAATTTAAAACATGTAGAAATACCTTCAAATTATTTAAACCCTTCACAAATACGATATTACAGGATAATGAAAAAACACAAAGTTGATCTGCCAAGTAGAAATGTATTCAGAATCATGTTAACACAGTTTAAATCCTTCACAAACAAATTAATATACATAGTTTGTTAATTGCAAATAACAAAATCAAATATGGGAAAATAAGAAACAAAATATGTTGTTCCACCAATCAATAATTGAAAACTACAACACAAGAATGATTAAACAAATATTTTGTAGTTGTAAACATATGATTCCCAAAATAAAATGGACAAAAGAGAAACAGTTTGTATCAGATTCCCATAAATCCTAAACTTAAATCCAAATTGAAATAGCCCCCAACAAAACAAGTATACTGTTAATAATTCACGAACACATTATCAATGGATTTCTCACAGTTGCATAGAACTCAAATAAACACAATAAAAAGAAAGAAACAGATGCATGAATTCATTAAGAACCAACCTCAACAAACCGCTCTCAGTCCCAATCATTGAATAAAACCACCACACCAACAATAAAGTAAAGAGATTTCCACATCCACGAAAAAAATAATGACTCCCTCTGTAAAAAAAAAAAAAAAAGGGGGCTTGTTTACTATTTTAGGTGTCCCAAAATGACATGTTTTTTTTACTGCATTTGCCCTTTTATTTACATGCATACCCTACCCCTAGATAATTAAATTATAATCACACCGCCTCACTTACCTATATTAACTTTTACAGAAACTGAGTAGATATTAAATAAGAAATTAATTAATCATAAGGGGCCAATAAGAAAGAGGCTACTAAAAAGTACTCGATTTTTGTGAAAAAATGCGTGGATAGCACGAACCTAACGCACTTACATAAGATTCATATATTTCATGCCCCACAATTATAATAGTTCCAAATAAAGTCTAAACAACCTATCCAAATTAAAAAAACCGAGTCACTTCGCCAAGGTTCCAAGTAATGTCGACACATCATGACTCAATCATTATCAAACGTAAGAAACCATAAGAGAATCATAAACATGGACTCCCCCCACCCCCGTACATATACTTAAGCAATGTCCACATTGCACACAAAACAAGAAAACAACAAGTTAAAAGTAAAGAGAAAGAGATACGCCCCTATAATCATGCTTGAGGTGAGGAGCCGAACATGAAATGACGTTCAATGTGTGGTCGAAGCGAGAGGATCCTACAACAAAGGGGTAAGTGGGGAAAAACGACATGAACAACAAAATATGATTCTAAACTAAGAGAAAGACATCAAAATGTACAAAAGAAAAATATTATTGCGATTTTTTCAAAAAACTTCAATTTTTTAAATATAAAAACAAAAACTAAGAGTAAAAGACTCGGACATAAATGAAAAACATCAAAAAAAATTATATTTGGTGTTTTCTGAAAATCTTCTGAATTTGTTTTGTATTTTTTTTAAATTTTTCCTTTTTTTAAGTAAATAGAGTAAAAGGATATTATGTGGTAGGGTCATCATCGACATCCATCTCCGAATGGGCATCGGCCGCAAGAGAAGAGGACGAGTGGCCCAAATGGTCCTCAAGTCAGGAAATGCGAGCTTTAAACTTTTGAAAACTTCAACGAGTGCTTTCATGGTTGTTACCTATTTTCTCATCAATTAGTTGAAGCTTCTCGAACATACTCGATTGAAAGTCCCAATTCTCTTTAAAAATTGGTTCCCACCTTGGTGCAAGCCTGAACCAGTGTTTGAGCCATCTCCAGGCTCACGTGCATTGGCACGAGAAGCCGATGATTTACCATGTGTGGGGGATTAGGCTCAGGTCACTTGTGTCACAGAACATTTTGTTGTCGGAGTTAGTTGATCCCAATCGCCAAGAGATCTATATCATCTGGATTGCACCCAAAGTGACGAGTAAGGCCGATTATGTACGGGGTGAACAGAAGGAGAGGATTCTTGTTTCTAGTTTTTGAAAAAAGCCGTGGTTTTCGATTGTATATGAGGCGCCACAAGGCTTAAAGATCGATTTTGTAATGTTGGTAGCCTCTTACTTGAAAAGTATGGCGTGGGTTAGGAATTTATAAGCGACGTAGATTGCATTGTCTTCGATCTTTATAATTGGAAATTAGTCGAAAGAGCCTGCGTTTCCTCCTGTTGTCTCATACCAAAATCTCGCCTTGTCAAATTCTCCATCTTTGGGCTCCGGAAGAGCACCGTCGCTATTGAGTCCGAAAACATCGGCAAAGACACTTTCGTTCCCATGAATTTTGTAGCCCCCGAGATGGCAAGTGAATGTTTCGTCCGCAAATGGGTGAAGGAGGAGAAAAACTTCAAGTACGACTTTGTTATACCCAGGAAGCTCCATCCGGGAGAACGTGGTGCACTCGAGTGTTTTTATGTACCCCAAGACCACTAAAAAATGTGTCGAGCCCAGGGCTCGTTCATCCACTGCCACAAAATATATAGCTTGAGGTTCTGTAAATCTTTGATAACTAATCGAATGATAAATCTTGCCCTCTTATTTAAAATAAATGGAAAATGGGGCCTCATATTTGGCCAAGATGTCATTCCTCTTTTCCGCACAAGATATGGTAAATCAAAGTCAAAGGAGAATGGAATTGAGGAATTTGAATTTAAGCTTTCGATGGTACATGCAAAAAGGGTTCTTGGAATCGATAGGGAACTAAACATATGCGCAAGAATCAAATTGAGAATGAAACGCTCTTTGCTGAATTTCGTCAAGCACTTGGTGTGCGAAGACTCAAACGATGGAGGTACAAAACCAACCAAAAAAACTCAAACAAGCAGGATTATCAATTAAAGAAATTACATGTCGAGCTCTAATGAAATACCTCAAATGTTTAAATGAAATCGACGAGATATTAGGTAAAATGGGCTCGAGCCATTTTACTATGAGAAATTGAAGGAAATTGCTTTTCTAGAAGTTAGACGGAAGTTAAGAGTTCGACGAAGGTAGGTGGAGGCCAAAGAAAATGGCTGGAAATAGCGGATGGCGGCCGGAGTTGCTGGCACAAGAGAGCAAGAGGAAAATTAAAGAACAATCGGATGTGGTGTATGTTTTGTAAGTGACGCTGTTTTTTGATAGGGTAATAATTTTTTACCTTCAAACTATTGCGATTTTTGCGATTTATCATACAAACTATTATTTGTGATAAACTGTCACACAACTATGCGCGATTTGTAATTTTGCCCCTAAACTAAAATTATTATAGTTTTATGCCTAAAATCAGATGATGTGTCATAACCCGATTGTGCCACATCATTCAATTTTAGATACAAAACCACAAAAATTCCGGTTTAGGGGTTAAACTGCAAATCCCACATAGTTCGTATGTCGACTTATCACAAATAACAGTTTATATGGTAAACTGTGAAAACGACCATAGTTTAGGGGCAAAATTTTTTTTCCCCTTTTTTAAATATAGTGAAGAAACAACAGCCACGACTCGGATCGGGTCGGGTTATACCACTTGCTGAGTTGGCGTGGGCCAGGTTGGCAGTCCTGGTGTGCCCGTCGATGAAGCGTCAATTGATGGGCAATCGAAGGGGAGAATAGACTATTTGTGTCGATCTTGCATCAATTGACTCGTGATTGATAGAGGGCTTATAACATTTGATGGAAGATTTACATGCCATCAGCGCACATGTAAAAGCTTGTCGATCGACGGGGCATTGATAGGGTCTATTTTTTTGCTCCTTTGACTGTCGTTTTTCGTGAAAAATGTCAGATTTTTAGAAAATGTCCCCGGGTATCCTAAATGGTCATCCACACTTGATAAAATACTACCTACAACACACACACAAAAAAAAAAAAAAATATTTGAAAAATCAAAAGAGAAATGAAGAGTTAAAAGACGAATATACAAGACTCAAAATATTTTGTAAAGAGAATACGAAACTTTTGGGTTGCCTCCTAAGAAGTGCGTGTTTAATGTTTCTAACTTTATGAACTCATGTAAATTAAGAATGTTTGCAATGGGAGCATCATCAAGATGATTTCACGGATGAACTCACGGATGATGATTTCTTTATCTTGAGGCTCCAACGACCCACTGAAATAAGACATAACGCTATGTCCTTTCATGGACAAAATGTTCTTGTGATTTCGGATCGCACAACTTAACCATCCTAAACGGCACCACATCTTTGACTACACACTAAAAGAGATTTGAGATAACATGACTATAAATTTTGTCATGTAAAGTTCACTTTTTCATTATAAAAACTATTTTATGATGAAATTCAAGCCTCACAACAATAGTCATGGTAGCCGTGTCATAAGTGGTATAAAATGACAAATGTATGTCTTCTTCACTGAATGTGTTGCTTTTGATGACTCTAATGAGTATTGTCATCATATGTTATACTTTTAGGTGATGACTGATTCCTCATCTATATCATTACATATAAGTCATGTTAACGCCTGCATTGTTATTATATGTTAACATTTTAATTACGAACCTACACATTGTCATGAAAACCTTTGCTTTTAATGACGAACATAAATATATTGTCGAATTCATCAAATTTCTTAACACTCCAATTATAAAAAATTATGTTAAACATTTGTCATATATAATATAATTTATCAGAAACACTTGTTTTATAGTTACAAAATATGATCGTCACTTAATAAGTTTATTTAAGATAACGAAACAATATGTCACCAATACTATGAAAGTTGACACGAAATCATTGTTATATATAATTTAATTCATCACAAAACACTTGTTTTAAAGTTATGTAATATGGTCATCTTAATGGGTTTATTTAAAATAACAAAATAATATATTACAAATTACAATGAAAGGTGACAACATTTTCTGTCACAAAAAAGTACCATTATGTGATGAATTTATAATTGTCACGAAATATATATGTACGATGATGATCTAAAAAGAATTTGTGGTGGGAAAACCTATTGTCCAGCAGAGATATTCTAGAACAGATAATAAAGACATTCTAGAACAGATATTGAAGAGTCTAGATACAGCAGTTCTAGAAAGTCTGACTTTCTAGAACAGTTAATTACCTGTTCTTGAAAGTTTATTAACCGTTTTAGAAAGTCGTATTTCCGGTCCTTTACTCATTAAACTCGTTCTAGGAAAAACTTTCTAGAACGGATTAAAAAAATATTCTAAAAAGTCTATTTTTTAGAACGGATTTCAAAACATACCTATTAAAAACTCTATTTTCCAGAACGGGTTTTAAGGATTCGTTCTAAAATGTATATTTTCTAGTCGGGTTTTAAAAATCCGTTCTAACATTTTATTTTGCAAAACGGATTTCAAACTTACCTTGTCTATTTTCCAAAACGGATATTGAAGAATACCTTCTAGAAAATTTATTTTCCAAAAGGCATATTGAAAAATACCTGCTAGGAGTATGGTTTCCAAAATGGGTGTACAAAAGTTACCTACTAGAATGTTTAAAAAAAAAAAAAAGAAATGAAAATAGGAATACACCAAAATCACTAATAATCAAAATTGTGAATATGTTAATTATATCACCAAAAATACAACAAAATCTACAAAGAGAAAAAAAAAACTTAAAATCTAGCATATCATTATTATTGAAATGCACTGTTCTAGTTAAAATAGTATTAGTATATAAGATCATTCACAAGCCATTATTGTCAGAAAAAATAGCTCCGGGGACAATATTCAGAAAAGCCTCTAATAGAATCTGGGAAACTGGTCAAAAAATTCTAAAATTGGTGAAAACACGAGAGATTTATATACTAATAGAAGAAACATACATATTTTGGGAGATTTTGGGCATATCAGTAGAAAATATAATGCTTAATTAATCAGAATGCTAGTATCCAATGCTCATGGGTCAAAACACGATAATTACCAATAAAGGTGATCAGCATGGCTATGAGCTACATTCATCCGCTTCCATATGCATACTTCGTGAAATAAGCAGAGACAGAGTATATTACTATTGCAATCTCGTCTTAAGGTTTTTATTTATTTTTCAATGTTTTTGTATTGGGTTTTGTTTTAGTTGATTTGGTCTAAAGTCAGACAGGTGAGAGTGTCTCTTGAATCTTGATATATGTATATACAGGAACTCACCTCAAAAGGTATGTATAATTTCTACTCTGAAATTCTTGCAAAGGAATCCCTTCATCTTTCGAGTACCTGAACCCAAAAATTAAAAAATAAATAATAGCCAAAAGTCAAACGATGAGCTTTGACCAAATATATGGGGAGAAATTAACAAGTATCACTCGTACTACTATACTAGAATTTGACCCGCACTCCGTTGCGGGCAAATTTATATTCATTAATTTTTAAATTAATTTATAAGATGTTAGATAAAAGTGGAAAATATAAAAAAGATGTATATTTTTATTAATAATCACTTCTGTTAATCATGCTATATTATTGATTTATTTTCATAATCAGAAATTTAGATATTGGGTTTTAATTATTTGTATTATATAAAAATAAGATTGCATTATAACATTGAATCAACTAATACATGCAACTCCAGAAGATTTAAGTGTTTTCTTTTAATTTTTTTTTTTTAGTTTTTAGTTTCTCTACTTTCGGGTTTTATTTTGTTTTGTTTGTAATTTTTTTTTTTGGTTGTAGGCAATTTTTTGTAGGTCTCCTAAATTTTTTTTTAAGTTAAAAAATTAATTTTGAAGAGTTTGACTAACGGTTAACGGTTAGGGTGTCATTTTACCTCAATATACAAATATAAAATGTATCAACTTTGAATATGAGCTCTAGTTCAAATATATTTATCTATTACGTAAATGTACTTAGTAGGGCAACTTAATATTATTTAATATATTTATATATTGATGTATGTTTATTTTATATGTGGTATATCTGAAATTTTAATTTAATTTATTCATATGGTCAGTGACCTGATCCGTGATATAACAATTGTATGTTCTATCCAGTGGAAATAAAAGAAAAAAAATGCTATTCTTTTTTACTCTCTAAACTTTCCTATATTATAATAAACATAGGTAGATTAAATACATTAAATTATGTGTCTTTAAATAATTATTCTTTATACAATGTTTTCTTTACGTAATATACATTTATTAATAATAGTCATTCATATTATAAACATTTCGAAATTAATAGGTTAGGTGTTCTGAAATAATAGTTCTTTATACAATATAATATTATTTTACCTATATAAATATTTATTAATAATATTTCATCTCAAGATTTGAGTTTTATTCATTTACTTGAGAATTATATTACAAATTAAAAATAAAAAAACACATTAGGAAAAAAAAATTAATTCAAAATATAGTAAAAAGAACCAAATATTAATACACCAAAGAATTAAATAATAAGTTTTATGGTTGACAATTAAGGACAAAAATATCAAATAAGAATTTAAAATATGAAAGGAAAAAATAAAAAAGAAAGAAAAATGAATTTCATTCTTAGAACAAAAAACTAGTGGTGACGGAATTTAATGGTTTGTGAAGAGAAATATAAAGTAAATTACAAAGAAAGAAAAAAATACATTCTTTAAATAAATATAATTATTATTTTTTAATATGCTAAGAATAAAAATACTATAATTTAAAATGTAATTTAATGAAGAAATAAAATGACACTAATGAATTAGATTTTCTAAAATTCAATTTTTTAGCTCAACAATAATCAATCACAACTTTGACCATAAATTAGTACAATATATAAAGATAGTTATAATTTGGAAAATAAATTTATACTAATTGATTTGATCTTTCAAAAAAATAAAAAATAAATAAATAAGGAATAAGAAATAGAAAAGAAAAAAAAAATCACACTGTGCCAAATGGCCTGCCCAAAATCGGCAGACCATCTATAATATATAGGTATAGATTATACTAATTGATTTGATCTTTCAAAATAAAATGAAAAAATAAAAAAATAAAATAAAGAATAACAAATAGAAAAGAAAAAAAAACAAATCAAATAATCTAGATTCATTCATTAATAGAAGTTTTAATTAAAATATTATTATCAGTTTTGCAATAAAACGTTTCAAGTAAAAGGAATGTGTCGACAATTATGTTGTTGTTGAAATCAAAAAAGAAAAAAAATAATAATAAGAAATAGAAAAAAAAACAAAAAAAGAAAAATAAATCAGATGGTGCCAAATGTCCTGCCCAAAAACCGGCAGGCCATCTGTACTATAGAAGTATAGATGTGATCTAAAACTAAAAAAAAAAAACATTAAATCTATCTAATCATCATAATTCTTAATTAGGCCCACATTCGAATTTTAATTGTCACATTACGATATAAAGATATATCTAAAACAAAAACTAAGGGAATGTGAAAATGTATTAAAGCCTTACCACCATGGCTCATCCTTTTCACAGAAACACGAGATTCCATTAATTACTGAGAAGGTGTCTTTGTGAACCCATACTTCTTTCGAATTGTTCTTCAAATGCCCTGTAAAATACAATATCAAGCTCTTGTAAATATCCACACGGATAGTTCTCGTTATTAACGAAAAAAGTAATCACCCGTATTATGCAAAGCTTTTAGGGCATACCCACTTGGATAGTTCTCGTACGGTGCCATACATGTCACAATCGTACAACCTAGATTACACAATGTGAAGTCAGAATATATGTGTAAAAGTCCATAAAAATAAATACAAAGGAAATTCGCATCATTTTTAGTCTGATCACGAACAATCCCGGGACGACAGCATAAACGTAAAGATATTTCCAAATACCCTTATTCCTATTGTTGTAGCTGGAGAAAAGCAAAAAGAAAAAAAAAAAGTCTCAAAAAACTACGCTTTGAGATTTTTAAAGAAAAAAACTAACTTAAAAGCCAAAACCAATTATCAAGAGTCTTTTACGTACATTCTGGTAGTAGCAAATTAGTTGAACATAGGAAGTGATAAAACGAAGCTCCTGTAGCAGGATAATTTGGGTCACTAAATCATACAAAGAAGTTGATACAAAAATTAAATGCTGCCCACTTTTAAACTATGAAATTGTACCTTGTGTGGTAGTTTTGAATAAAGCAAACTAAATGATAAAACGGTAATAATGTACAACATAACCCATCTGTCGAGTAAAATGTCGAGCTATAATAAAAGTACACCATATCAGAACGAGATTGAATCAAAAACAAATTTGTAAATAGAAATACATAATAAATAATGCAAAGATTTGTGTTAGGCCAGATTGACGGGTCATGACCCGTTAGGCCATATGATCCGATACTTTAATGTATTGTGATAAGTCCAAAAAGTTGAACCACCAAATATAGAGGGTACTAACCTCAAAAAGAGATTAGCGACCTGAAATTGCCTTTGGATATATCGCAGCGACTCACCAAGCCCTTCGTGGAGTCTCTTAGTGACCTGGATGATCCTGCAAAACAACGCCTCAAACGGGTTGGAGTCCCACCCGTTAAGACCCTCCGACGCTCAAGTCAATAATCGAAATTAGCACTTAATATTTCTTTCTCAGTAATTATAATATGATTAAACAATATCAACTTAGATTCATAATGAGAGGCACACGCCCCTTTATATAGAGGTAGGAGAAATCTTCTCACAATCTAGGGTTACCTTTCATAACCATACTTCTATTCATAGTACAATTTTTTCAACGGATTCACATTAGGATTCTTCCCATATTTAAATTCCCATATATAACAAATCTGGGCCCTTTATTCAGCCCATCAAGAGACATATAATCGGTTCATCATAAGCCCACAGGCTTATCATTCATAAAGCCTCTAACCGAGCTCAAGTATACAGCTCAAACCATAAGAGGTCGCGACCCTTCAAAAACCAGCTCGCCTACCTGACCATGGTCACAAAACAGCTCGCCCATCTCTCAGGAGGCACACCCTCTCCCTATGATGGGGTCGCTTACCATAAATAACCTTACACAACAAATAATATCACGTATGAACATTTAGGTCCACATCAGCTAGTCCCCCATGTTCTAACCGATTGAGGTATGAAATCAGGTAGGACATGTAAAAACAAAATCACAAGAGCACAACCACCTAAAAACAATAAAACAAAACACATAAGTAAATCACCATTCCACCTTACCAAACCATATTTCAGGGTCACACAATCCTACGAACCGAGCCATAATACCCATTATCCCACCGTGAATTGGCAAATATACTCGCGACCTGCAAAAGTTCAGCTTACCGAGCTCGCTTCTTTCCAAAATAGCATGATCACCTCGCGAGACGATCTACGAGTCCCCAAACCAAGCATACAACTATATGACGACCCGCGGCCTCTCAAAATTTAGCTCACGGAACTCACTTACCTTATGTCAGGGTAATCATCCTGTAAGGAACGACCTGGAAGTCCCCAGGTTAAGTTCCCAACTACATATACAGCGACCTAAAACCACATTACTATTATCTCCCGAACTGAAATAATACCAGGATTCAAATAATTCCCAAAACGCAATCATGAGCTGCCACAAAAGTCAAACCACGCCTCTTCTTATACATCCCATCTTACTTATACTTCATTAAATGCAGCCTAACATTGTGTCGGGCACGTGTCACTCCACGATTATCTCGTAATATAATAAACACGGTGGGCCCAAAACAAAAGGCCCAAAACATTCCCCAAAGAAACCCTACCAACTCCCGCTCCAAAATGTCCCATCAGCTCTCCGCTGCCCAAGACAAAACTCCTTCCTCTTCCCCACATATCATTTTTTACCCATTCCAACCAAAAAATCGCCATTAACACTCTGCAAGAAAATTTTTGCTCCCCAAATTTCAAAAAATACCATCAACAACCAAGATCCATCAACGACCATAAGGACACCAAGAATGGGTAAGTCTTTAAATTCCCTGTTCATTAACAACTTTTATTTACACATAAATCTGCATTATACCTGCGTTAATTTACTGAATTGTTGCGTTGATTTGCTAAATTATTGCGTTTCATATTGTTTGTCTTGGTATACATGGATCTGTGATATATATAGCATCCTCTGATCCCAATCCCCAAAATCTAATTCCAGCCTCTGATTCCAACCCTAGCGAGAATCCCTATATACTCAAAAGACGACGTACCCAGCCCCCTTCTCCTTCCTCAAACTCTCGTACTGAAACAGAAAGCGATACAACCCCCGAAACCTCTTCTCCTCTTCCTCCAACCCTTGTGAACATCCCCGAGGGCATCCCCTTACAAAAACCTAATACTCCAACCTTTTCTGAACATTTCCTAGAAAACCCCGTGACCTTAGCTCGCTCTACAAAAACTACCGACCTACCTTCTTCACCACTTTCGACTAAACCAATTAAAGATAATTATTGGTTGCTCCCTGAACCGAAGGTACTAAAAGCACGCCAGGAAATAATTAATCTCCCTGAAACAGCCCAAATGATTCTTCTAGACATACTCCACCTAGACCCCTTGCGACCTCGCATAACCACATAACCTTGTTTGACGAGTTACTCAGAGATGGATTTAGGTTCCCATCCCATCCTTTCTATATCGAAATCGCCTCATTGTACAAAATCCCCCTCCTACAACTAACACCGAACTCTATGAGGTACCTAGCGGGTTATCTCATTTTATGTAAATATTATAACACACAGCCCGACCCCGGCTTTTTCCATTTCTGTTTTCAAATAAAATATCAATGCCACTCCTTCTATCTTGTTGTCCGCTCAGGAAAAGCTCGCTTCTTAGTGAATCCCTCCAATAAGGTCCCTGAGTGGAGAAAGAACTTTTTCTTTATCCACAATACTGCACAGTGGCCCTTTTTAACCGAAACCCTGGATCATACCCCAAAAAAATCCAATCCCCCGAGCTCCAAACACCACCCTTCGCTGTACAAAATATATTCTGACCAGCTCGCTGAGTGGAGAAAACATCCCTTCGATATGGTGAAGCTCACCAAACGATCCAAAATTTTCAGATACGTGGGCATTGACTCCCGCCCCCTTGAACCGAACTTTACACTAACTCGAGCAGATTTTGGTAGGTTTCTTAATTTACAAATATCATCTATTTCTAAAAAACCAAAAACAACTTCACTGATTAGTCCGCTTATGTTTGCAGATGCCTTTTGTGAAACCTGCGTCTCATCGAGCTCGGTAGAAATCGTGACACAAACCGAGCAACAACACGAAATTACCTCAGCACCCCCCTCATCAGTGAATGTAGACGTGATTCTACAAGAAGCCTTCGGGCCAGAAGCAGACCCCGAAGCCGAGGGCGATCCTGAAGAGAACAAACCCATCCAACAAAGATCCAAAGGAAAACACCCCATCCGGACCGCGGCCAAATGACCTGCCTCCCCAACCCCAAAACAAAGGCGCTCGCGCAGGACCTTTGGTGGCTCCGTATGTAGCTCCCGAACCTAGAAAAGGACTTGGCCAAATGTGAGGATGCGGACGCCATAAGAACACTCCTCCAGGAATGAGCTCGGACCTAGGTATACTCTTTACGCCATTTTAAGTGTATAAAATACTTTATATGAGAGGCACCCACCTTACACTGCCCTATCTATTGTCAACAGCTGCATACCCTCTTCTCCACAGTATCCGTGCACCTAGCGGCTCACGCGGAAGAAAACGAGCTGCAAAAGACCTGCGAGGAACTCACCACCCGAGCTGAGCAGCAAACCCAACAACTCTCCCTCACCCAAGGCGAACTCGAAGAAACTCGTAAGCGCCTAAGTGAAACCACAGAAGAGAATGGCTTGTTGAAGAGTCAAGTAGCCAGCCTGAGGGATGAGACAACATGTATGGCCAACGAACTTCGAGAACAAGTGCAAAATCTTGTGGATGTTGTGCGGGTCAGGGACGAGCAAATTAAGGCAGCTCGCGAGCAGGGTGCAAGTGAAGGTCGCGAGCAAGGCATAATCGAAGGTCGTCGCTCCTTCCTAACGAGCGAGGTGGGCCAAAAATTCATCAGCTCGTATCGGGAAGAACTGATTAAAGCCTTCAGGAAATCGACCCTGTATCTTAGCAAAATGACGGTGAGGAGCAGGGAGTGGGTCCGCAATGACTTAGGGATAGTTAAGGAGTAGCTCGTAGCCATGAAAGTCGCGTACAATCCCGATGTGAAGGCCATTGTTAATAAGATGACTCCCTTTAGTACTTGGAAGGGAGATTTCAAGCAGCCCATAACTGCTGAACGGTGGTTATCCTGCCAAGGCCGAGCCATCCTCGCGAACCTCTCAAGTGAGCTAAATACACCGCCCGAAGACACGCCCCGTGCCGAACCTTCGCCTACTGGACCAAGCGCAACAAATCCCATACCCCCTGTTTCTGATAAAACTGCTTAATAAGCTGTATAATTACTTTATTATACTCGTAAATTCTAATCTTTATCATAAACCTGCAGTTTGAAACTCACAAAATTATCGATCACAACAAACTATCACAAGTAATTTTTCCTTCAGTTCGAACAATATATTTCCGCTTATTATATTTTGCCTTATATCTACACATAACCCTGTAATAAAAGATTGTCAGAACATCCAAGCATAAACCAATGCCAAAGTAAAACTAATGTCAAATGAAAAACTAATTGCGCATTAGCTCGGGCAAGCTCCGTCTCAAAAATTTAAACAAGTTAGTCCGGACAATCATCCAACCTGAAAAACAACATATTTGTTCAAACGCAAAAAACAAAGCAGCTCGCAAATCATCATCACTACACAGCCGCACAAGATAGTTCATAAAATAAAACAGCTCGTATAACATAACAACTAACAACGAAGAACAGCACAGATTACAACATATAACTCCCTACAAGCTCGCTGGAACGAGAAAAGTGCCTTAAGGCCCCAAAACTTTGGTGTTATTTCCTCTCGAAACACAACACATTTTCTCACAGGCCCATCTGGATCGGGAGTAGTGCCGTTAAGGGCCCCAAAAATCTTGGCGTTACCCACTCCCGAACCACAAAAACACAACAGCTTCTCACAAGCTCATCTGGATCGAGAGTAGTGCCTTTAGACCCCAAAAATCTTGGCGTTACCCACTCCCGGACACAAAAACACAACAGCTTCCCACAAGCTCATCTGGATCGGGAGTAGTGCCTTTTAGGCCCCAAAAATCTTGGTGTTACCCACTCCTGGACCACAAAAACACAACAGCTTCCCACAAGCTCATCTGGATCGGGAGTAGTGCCTTTTAGGCCCCAAAGATCTTGGCGTTACCCACTCCTGGACCACAAAAACATAACAGCTTCCCACAAGCTCATCTGGATCAGGAGTAGTGCCTTTTAGGCCCCAAAAATCTTGGCGTTACCCACTCTCGGACCACAAAAACACAACAGCTTCCCACAAGCTCATCTTGATCGGGAGTAGTGCCTTTTAGGCCCCAAAAATCTTGGCGTTACCCACTCCCAGACCACAAAACCACAACAGCTTCCCACAAGCTCGCTTAACAACCATCCAATTTAATGAAAGCATCGAGAGTTATCCATTATTATAAAATAACCATCCAACCTAAATAAAGCGTTGGGCTATAACCATAAAATCTCTAACCGACCTAACAAAAAGCGTCGAAACTAAAATATAAAACATCATTTTTACGCATAATATCTTTTTAAATGACACACGTTCCAACTTCAAGGCAAAACCTGTCCGACCACATTCTCAAGAATGTATGCTCCCCCTCGCAATACCTTTCTTACTTTGAACGGCCCAATCCAGTTTGGTTCCAACTTCTTAGTCATGTGTAAATCATCAGCTCTCTTCCACACCAGGTCGCCGACCTGAAAAAAATGATGCTTAACTCGCTTATTGAAAGCAGCTTGTACTCTCTGTTTATAATGTTCGACCCGAGCTGCAGCACGATCCCTTATTTCATCAATTGTTTCAATAGCTGTTCGAGCTAACCTCTCATTCTCATCCATATTAAAAGCTCCCAATCGTTGCGAAGTCCCTACTATCTCCGCTGGGATGACCGCATTCATCCCATAAATTAAGCTGAAAGGTGACTCTTCCGTGGTAGTTCGCGGAGGTCATTCGATAGGCCCACAACACAGATGGGAGCTCGTCCTCCCAAAGCCCGCCAGCTTTTTCCAACCGCAGCTTAAGTCCTTGCACGATTATCCGATTAGTGACCTCCACTTGCCCATTAGTCTGCGGGTGCGCCACAGAAGTAAATCGCTGTTTCATTCCCATCTCTTTGCACCATTTTTGAATTTTCCTGCCATTAAACTGAGTTCCATTATCCGCCACCAACACACGGGGTACCCCGTACCTGTAAAATATGTTATCAAAAATAAAATCCATTATATGCTGCTCGCTAATCCCTGTGACTGCCTCGGCCTCCACCCACTTCATAAAGTAATCAACCGCCACAACTGAGTGCTCTTTATTGCCCGTGGTTCTTGGGAAGGGACCTACAATATCAATTCCCCATTGTGCGAATGGGCATGGTGAGCTCATAACCATCATCTCCTTAGACAGTATGTGAATAACCGGAGCATGCATTTGACACTTCTTGCACTTTCAAACCAGCTCGCTGGCCATAATTTTCATCCCCGGCCAAAAGAAACCTGCCCGTAAGGTTATGTTCACCAAAGCCTTTCCCTTTGCGTGATCGCCGCAATATCCCTCATGTATTCCTCTTAACACCTCCGCTCCACGTTCTATAGCTAGACATTTCAAACAAGGGCCAAAACGTGATCTCTTATATAATTCTTCATGTATTACACAAAAGCGAGCTGCTACTCGGGCATCTCTCGTTGTCATTCTCTCTGCACTTTCCTTCGCCTTCACCCAAACCTCCAAAATAGGAGTACGCCAATCATCCTTAACTTCAACTTTCATAACCTCATTACCCTTCTCCAAACTGCTATGCTCCAATTCTATTAATGTAACCGTCCGAGTATCACAAGTCCCCAGGGCTCCTGCTATTCGAGCGAGCTGATCTGTCCGAGTATTCTCAGTTCGCGGTAAATGTTCCAATTTAAACTCATCAAAATGGGATACCTCTTCGCGCAATCTCCTCAAGTATGCCGCCATCCGCTCCTACTTAGCTTCAAAAGACCCACCAAACTGACAAGCTACCAACTGGGAGTCAGTCAATGCCCACAACCTTCGTGCTCCGAGATCGCTCGCCATCTTGACACCCTGCAATACAGCTTCATACTCTGTTTCATTATTAGATGCTTTAAATCCCAACTTGATTGCAAACTCCAGATTCTCTTTAAATACAATACCCAGCCCAGCTCCTGATGTCATAGTCGAGCCGTCTGTGTATAACGTCCATGCTTCCACTTCCTCAGCCGCCTTAGTTGGTCCTGCCATCTCTTGCAAAAAATCTGCTAACACCTGTGCTTTGATAGCTACCCTTGGCTCATAAACCACATCATACTCTCTCAGCTACACGGACCACTTCACCAGCCTCCCGGACACATTGGGATTACCCAGAACCTGCTTGAGAGCTAGATTAATACGTACATTCACCTTGTGGCTCAAGAAGTAGGGTCTTAATTTCCTCGCTGTACACACCAACGCAAAACCTCCTTTTTCCAACTCGGTGTATTTCAACTCAGCCCCATGTAGCATCCTACTAATATAATAAATGGGCTTTTGCATACCCGCTTCTTCCCTTAGCAGTACCGAACTCACGGCGACCTCCCCTACGGATATGTATAAAATCAGATCCTCTCCTGGCATGGGCTTGGTTAACAGTGGTATTTCCGCCAAATACTCCTTCAACTCCTCAAATGCATTAGAAGCTTCTTTGGTCCACTCGAACTTGGACCCCTTCCGAAGTGCCCTAAAAAATGGGACGCCTCTCTCTGCCAACCTAGAAATAAATCGGCTAAGACCTGCCATCCGACCTGTAAGTACCTGAACATCTCGAACCGTCTGAGGATGTGGCATCTCTAAAATAGCTCGCACCTTTTCTGGATTAACCTCAATTCCCCGTTCTGTCACCATATACCGTAAGAACTTACCCGATCATACGCCAAACGCACACTTCTTCGGATTGAGCTTCATCCCGTATTACCTTAATATATCGAACGTCTTTTTCAGGTCTCCCACATGCGATTCAGCTTTCCTGCTCTTAACCAACATACCATCTACGTACACCTCCATGGTAGACCCCAGTAGGTCTTTGAACATACGATCCACCAACCTCTGGTAGGTCGCCCCTACATTCTTCAAGCCAAAGGGCATGGACACAAAACAATATGTACTAGTAGAAGTAACAAAACTCACTTTAGGTTGGTCTTCCTTTGCGAGAGGTATTTGATGTTACCCCTGTGAATCATCCATTATGCTCAATAGCTCGCATCCCGAGGTAGAATCCTCCAGTCGATCAATTCGCGGAAAAGGATAATGATCCTTCGGACAAGCTTTATTTAGGTCGCGAAAGTCCACGCACATTCTCCACTTTTTCGCTGGCTTTGGCACCATCACCACATTAGATAAGTACTCCGGGAACTGGATCTCTCTTATATGGCCAGCTTTCAACAACTTCTGCACTTCTTCATCAATTACCTTGTCCAACTCTGGACCAAAATGTCTCCTTTTCTGTTTTACCGACCTCGCTTCCGGATCTGCATTTAAATGATGTTACGCGACCTCCGGGGATACCCCAGTTAATTCTCCATCACCAAATGAAAATATATCTCGAAATTCTCTCAACAGCTTAATCACTTCATCCCTCAATGCCTCAGGCATTAGGGTTCTTACTCTTGTAGTTTATTCGGGGTGATCTGCTTCAAATGAAATCTCCATCATCTCTTCATTTGGTTGAACCGAGTTCTCCGGTTCTTTTATTTTCTTTGCATTAAGTACTCCCTCAAGCTGTTCATCGTCCCTCTCCCGTTTATTTTCTACCAGCCCTTCTTAACTGTTAATTAATAACATGATCGTGCGACCTGCTGTTGCACAACGATCTCCCCTACTCTGTCACCCACTGGGTATTTGATGCTCATGTGATAAGTAGATATTATCACCTGGAACGTGTTGAGAGCAGGTCGCCCTAATATAGCATTATAGGCCGACCCTCCTCGAATGATAAGAAACTTCAGACTTTTCTCCACTCGCGCTTCATCCTTCCCAGTACAACCTGAAACATCAGCTCGCCTTCGGTATTCACCTGTGCACCATTAAACGCATATATAGGAGTGTTTACTGACCGTACTCTCTTTTCAATCTCCATTTGATCCAGACAATCCGTATATAGAATATTTACTGAACTTCAATTATCTACAAAAATCCTGCCTACATCATATCCCGCAATCTCAGCTTTGATTACCAACGCATCATTATGATCTTCTTGTAACCCGCGACGATCATTAGGACCAAAAGAGATGATCGGTCCTACAACTTGGGATTGTCGACTTACGCTAGCTACCTCCCAGGTTCCTGAGCGAGCTGTCTTAGCATATTTTCTACGCACCCTATTCGAATCACCGTCCGTCGGTCCTCCTGAAATCATATTTATTCGTCCTTTATTTCTCCGCTGCTCTTCCTGCCCTGGATTTCTTTGTCGCCCCTGTCTCACGACCTGTTGCTGGGGAGGTCCCTCCGGCGGTGGGGGTAACAGCCGCCTCTGCTCATTTGGTTCTCTCTCCTTATAATCACCTCCTTCAAATGCCCTGCTTTTATAAGTCTCTCTATCTCTTCCTTGAAGTGTTTACAATGCTCAGTATGATGTCCATAATTGTTATGGAATCGACAAAAAGCACCGGTCCTGGGATTCGTGGGGATCGGCGTGCGGTCTTCTGGCCACTTTATAGAATTGGGTACTGAACGCTCCATGATACCAAATACCATAGCTCGCGGATAAGCTAATGGCGTGAAATTTTCTTCTCGCCAATTCTTCACGCTATCCTCCTACCGTTTACTAATCACAGAATTCGGGCTCAGGAGCCCACGTACCACTCTTCTCGGATCTCTGTGCGGCTCTCTTCTAGATCAGCTACCACCTGGTGTTCCTCTTCAGCCTCGTCCACCTACACGTACTTATAACATCTCGCTAACACGTCATCGTAAGTTAGTGCTTCTTTTTTGACCAGTGACTTGCGCAAATCCTCTCTTCTCAATCCCTGGTGTAAGGCTCCAGGCTTCATCTCATCAGTGGTAGCGGGCACCTCCAGAGTAGCGCTAGTAAATCTATTGATATATTGCTTCAGTGTCTCGTTAGGTCGCTGTACCATGGTAAAGAGAGATTGCGCTGTTTTCGTACTCTGCCTTGTGCTAGAAAATTGCTTCAAGAAAGCTGCTCGCAGCACCTGATAACTGGTAATTTTTCCCGGCGGTAGTTGGTAGAACCAGTTCTGCGCAATCCCCCTTAAGGTAGACACAAAAGCTCGACACTCCACTGCATCCGTGTAGCTGTGCAACATCCGTGCGTTCTCAAAGAGTTCCAAGTGTTCGATTGGATCCGTCATTCCATTATACTGGAGTTCCAACGCCTTATAGTTTTCTGGGCATTGTTGCGTGTATCATATCGTTGGAAAATGGATGTCCCTCGTCCCCATCTAACTTTTCGCCCTCTACTCGCTTCTGTAATTTTAACATGGCCTCCTGCAAGTCTCTAAAGGCCTTATTATGTGGCCCGATTTCGCTCTCTCCTCCCCTTTCTTTGAACCCACTAATGCTCCTTTTGGTTTTTCCCTGAGATCCCATATCCGAGCTACGAGTTTCACTCCCACTTTCATACTTACTGGGTCGGCGACCTCTACGCTTATAATGGCTACGCTGCACTTTTACTCCCTTCCCCTTTCGCTTGCGATCATGAGAATCGATGGATGAGGCCGAACTGGAAACATCCTCATCCTTCTTATTTCTTCCTCTCTTCCGAGACAACCTTTTCGAAAGAGACTTCTCCTTCTGTTTCACTGTTTTGATCGCCGATTCCTCCTCTTGTTCACTATCTGACTTGTCACCCTTCCCCCTGTCAACTTCAGCCCGCTTTCTAAGTACTTACACAACTCTTCCTGTTTCTCTAATGGTACGAAATCCATCAATCCTTCCAAAACTCCCTTCCGATTCTGTTCAGGTTTCTCCTTGGTCGTTTCCACCCTCTCCTTTGTTCCTATTGGAATTATTTTTTGCGCTTCTTTTCCTGGCGTTATTGTCTCTAAACTTTTCGCCGGTTCTCTCCCACCGCGTTTCCTGGGAGAGGGCGGCGGCGTGTTGCCGGTACCCGAGATTACTACCTCCACCAGAGGGGGAGTTTGACCCCCTTTGACCCCCTTCTTCTTTTTGTTATTCGATCCAGAACCATAGTGCAAGGTTCTGGGAATTATATTGCTATTCGTCATGTTTTGGTTATGAATTTTCTCACGCCTGTCCCTCAAAGAATCGATATCTCTCTTTCCCACAGACGGCGCCAATTTGATAAGTCCAAAAAGTTGAACCACCAAATAAAGGGGGTACTAACCTCAAAAAGAGATTAGCGACCTGAAATTGCCTTTGGATATATCGCAGCTACTCACAAAGCCCTTCGTGGAGTCTCTTAGCGACCTGGATGATCTTGCAAAACAACGCCTCAAACGGGTCGGAGTCCCACCCGTTAAGACCCTCCGACGCTCAAGTCAATAATCGGAATTAGCACTCAATATTTCTTTCTCAGTAATTATAATATGATTAAACAATATCAACTTAGATTCATAATGAGAGGCACACGCCCCTTTATATAGAGATAGGAGAAATCTTCTCACAATCTAGGGTTACCTTCCATAACCATACTTCTATTCATAGTACAATTCTTTCAACGTTGAAAGAATTGGCCAAATGAGTAAAATCGAGAATTTCTAAAAGCTATGAGAGTTTTTTGCGAGACTCTATTATTCCAAGCCCTAGTTATAAACTAAAACTATAATTCACAAACTTTATCAGCAACAGGTAAATAAGAAAACGAAAAAAAAAAAAAGCAAACCTAGTGGAGAAGAAAAAAGCCCTAACGGGTATAGAAGCCTTAAATTCCTCACTAAGTTCGTCCTCGTTCTCCTCCTCCTCCAGTCCTCCGCCGGTCTTGATACCTTTGAGGCGTCATCAATAGACGAAACTTAATTTGACACCCACAAAATTCAGATTTTCAATAAAGACAAAAACATTACTTGAAAATGAATAAAGTATTAGCAGTAAATTAACAAGGAGCCCTCGTGAATTTCATGAAAAAAGACAAAACCTATAGAACTTGACACCCAGAAAATTGAGATTTTCAATAAAGACAAAGAAATCTTAGCTGTGAAGCTGCAGAAAACCCTAGAGAACTATTTTCTTCCCGAGCTCTGAGGTTGAAGATAGAGGAGCGGCGTCGTAGAGAACTTTATATGAAAATAGAGGAGCGGCGGAGAGCTACGGTGGCGGCGGTGAGCTACGAGCAACGGCGACGGCTGTGGAGCTACGAGCGCGGCGGCTGTGGAGCTTCGAGCGGCGGCGGATGTGGAGTTACGAGCGCGGCGGCTGTGGAGCTTCGAGCGGCGGCGGCGACTATGGAGCTACGAGCGCGGCAGCTGTGGAGCTTCGAGCGGCGGCAGATGTGGAGCTTCGAGCGCGGCGGCTGTGGACCTTCGAGCGGCGGCGAACGGAGACCGGCGGCGAACAGAAATCGGCGGCGAGTTGTGGCCCTAGATGCAACGGCGTTTTTTATTTCTTTGATTTCAGACGCGTTTTTCATTTCTTTGATTTCAGAGTGAGGGTAGGGTTTTTTTTTAGGTTAATTTTTAATACATAAATAATATAACATATGAGAACGCCTTTTTAAAGGCGTTCTGAATATTACTTTTAAGAACGTCATTTTTAAAGACGTTTTCGATATTTAAAATACGAGAACGTCGTTTTTAAAGACGTTCTCGATATTTAACATACGAGAACGTCATTTTTAACGACGTTCTGGATATCTAAACATACGAGAACGTCTTTTTAACGACGTTCTAGATATCTAGTATACCAGAACGTCTTTGAAAAAGAAGTTCTCGTATGTGACAGTTTTATTACAAAAATGCCACCGCCTGACATTTAAGAACGCCGCCTCCTGAGGCGTTCTTAAATCCCTGTTCTTGAATCCTGTTTTTGTACTAGTTAACCGATTCACATTAGGATTCTTCCCATATATTAAATTCCCATATATAACAAATCTCTTTGATATAACAAATCTGGGCCCTTTATTCAGCCCATCAAGAGACATATAATCCGTTCATCATAAGCCTGCAGGCTTATCATTCATAAACCCCCTAACCGAGCTTAAGTATACATCTCAAACCATAAGAGGTCGCGACCCTTCAAAAACCAGCTCGCCTATCTAACCATGGTCACAAAACAGCTCGCCCATCTCTCAGGGGGCACACCCTCTCCCTATGATGAGGTCGCTTACCATAAATAACCTTACACAACAAATAATATCACGTATGAACATTTTGGTCCACATCATATTGGTTTTTGAATTATGATGTATTTGTTTTTGTACTCAAAAGTATTGATTTTTCATAAATTTCAGAACCGTGTTATGATGTAATGGTTTTTGTATTAGTATTATGATGTATTGACTTTTTACTATAATGTATTCGTTTTTGTACTATAATGTAGCGGTATGAAACAGTCTTGCCCTATTACTACTACTACTACCAACAACAACAACAACAACAACAACAACAACAATAATAATAATAATAAATCAATCTTGCACTCATTAAAACACCGGAGATGCTGCTAGTAACGAACAAGGAAGTGCTGATGTGAAGTACTAATGAAAAGCATGAGTTTGAAGGAAATATATTAAGGAATTACAAAGTAGCTTTTGTAATTATCCCAAATAAAGTAATAGTAATAATAAACAAATTAATTAATCACCTTTTGATCCATATCTGTTGAAGTATCAGTGTGCGAATAGGACTTTGCTGCCATGTTCGACTCTCCCGAGTAATCATGTGAGCACCAGTTGCAGAAACAAGATTCGATTGTGGCCTTTTTGCAATTGAGACCCCCCCTCCACAAGACCCATAGAGAAATTTGTGTTGGTTGAAGCAAGTGTCTATACGAATATGCCGAACATATACAATATTTTCATAAACTAAAAATAATTTCAACTGATAAAGAAAATTCGATTCAAATAATAATAATAATATATAATTTTTTATAATTATTAATTACCTTAATGAATGCACTAGACTGGAGATCACGTTTAACTATTTGACTATTTGAGATGGAATATGGAATTAAACTAAATGTTTAATTAACAAAATTATACTGAAAAACTGAACCAAAACAGTAAGAATTCACACATCTAAGAAACCAAACAAGTCAACCATGTGCGTAAAATCAAGCTTATCATGATAAACTCAAGGCAAATACTTGGGTGAGACCGGTCTCATAGTATGAGACCACTTTTTACCATACCCATTTGTCCAACCCGCCCGCTGCCCAACCCGCCCGTTCACCCACCCATCCCCTAACCCTAGATATAAAAAAAAAAACTGCTGTCATTCATTCCCAGCCGCCCCCCCTTCCCGTCTTCAATGTTTCTCTCTCGCGCCGGCCACCGTCGTCCGGGCGGCCTCCGTTCTCCGGCGACCAAAAAAAATAAAAATTATACTATTTGAATCGTCTTGATGCCATCATTCTAAATCTGAAATCAGATTTACGATTTGATGTTCCGATCTTTGTAGATCTGAGGTCAAAGTTTATGAATTGTTAACTTTGACCTCAGATCTACGACGATTTATCGGGCCAATTTCAGATCGAAAATTACCATTCTACTCCTCACGTTGCAATCTACGATTTTATCAATTTATATTTTCAAATCGGTGAGCAGCGACGAAGGTAGGCTTTTTTCTCTTCTCTTTTCTCTTTTTCTTCTTTTCTTTAGTCTCGATTTCTCTCTCTCTCTCTCAAATTGTGATTCTGGGCGTATGCGTGTCGCCGGTGATGTGTTGTGTGCAGGTGTTGAGATAATATTAAATTTATTTTGTATTAATGTGGCTTTTGAAAATGATTTTATCAATATGCATATGTTATATGCAGATTTTGGATGGTGATGTACTGGAGTATCACAAAAAGTTGTTCAAGTATCACAAAAAATAGTTGAAGTATCACATAATTCTTGATATTTGATTTCTGTAATTTCGTATATTTCTTTTAAAATAAATAATCCAGAGTATTACAAATGTAATTAAAAGTATTAGAAAAGGTATTGAAAGTATCACAAAATACACTTTTTTTATCACAAAAGTATTATGAGTTTTTACAATATCTGATCAAGTATCACAAAATATATTAAAAGTATCAGAAAAGATAATAAACGTATCACAGAACACACTTATTTTTGTATCACAAAGGTAGTTTGGATTTTTACAATATTTGATCAAGTATCACAAAATATATTAAAAGTATCAG
>BMAC01000451.1:571075-611660 GCA_014905375.1 Phtheirospermum japonicum | reverse complement strand
GGGTGTGGGATGGGGGGTTTGTTTATGGGTTTGGGTATGGGTCTGGGTTTGGGTGAGGATGCGGGTCAAATTTATAAAATGGTAAAAATTGGTCTCATTCTATGAGACCTACTCTAAACTCAAAATCAAATTCAATGAAATAGTCCAATTCAATGACACACCAACTCAGGATAATTGAAAACCCTAAACTGATATCTAATGAAAAAGATCTAGAGAGATTACAATAGTCTTACAAGACCACCTAGAGCGGTAAAAACAAGCTCCGACTCCTCCAACATGCCTTCTTCACCAATTGCATATACCTATCAAACAATACTTGAAGATGATGGTTTTTCATCATTGTATAACCAGAATGAGACATGAAGCAACTAAAAGATGCTATGTAAAGTCAATTTCTGCATAATCTTTCTAGATGGTTCCAAATTTTAGTTTAGGTTTCAATTTCAACAAACCTTCTTTTTCTTGGGAAAGTCATTGACCTTCAAGTACATGGCTGCAAAAAATGAGGAGGAAAACATCTTATTTTAAAATTAGCAAGAGGTTAATAACAAACACACTCTTGAGTTCTTCTTCAAGAGCTTATGGATATATAGAATAAAACCTCAGTGATGGAAATGCCTATGGAACGAAACTTCTCTGCATATTGCCTTCCTTATTTTGTTAAGTTATTTGTTACAACAAACAGCCTTTTACCCCATACAAAAGATAAGAGAAGTAGTAATCAACATTAGTTTTTTGCTGAAACAAAGTTTAGCATATTTTAGAATGCTTGTTAAAGAAAAACAGAGGCTATTCTCTGCTTCTAGGGTAGAAAATAACTAGTTTTTTATTTAGAAGAAATGTTCAAACATGTGGGTACCATGGCTCGAAGCATATCCACAAAAAGCCTATCAGTAAAATTAAAGCAATTATGATAATGTTATTTGAGAATGTTATTAACATAATATCTTAATTCACATAATGTTATTTTTTCACCTAATATCTCATTGTTATGTATGTTCTATTCTTGTCCAATTATATGTTCATATGACAGACACATATTTTGGAGTTATGACAAAAAAGCCAAATCAGACATCATGTTGGAAACTCCATATGTAAGCAACAACATTACTATGACTGTCAATACCAATTTCTAAGCTAGTTCAATGCACTATATTCATCTACCATTATTATTTTGACGGACTAATTACCGATACTATCCCCATATTTTAAGCTTAACTACAAAAAACTTAAGTTACCTTTCAATTTTGTAAATACCCCCTTAAGATTTATATTTATAAAACAAATACCGCTCTTCAGATGCAAATTCGTCAAAAAAAAAAAAAAAAAATCAATGAGGTGCCATTTAAAGAATAATTAATTTTTTTTCCCAGAGTAAACCTCAGGGACAGCTGTGTTATTATAATTAACACAAAGCCCATCTTGCATTATGGATGATATCTAAGCTTTTATTCTAAACTTACAATAAATAGCAACTTCTAAGCTTATCCACTGCATATGGGGCCAGTTTGTAAACACTTAAAAAAAGAAGTGAATTTCCACCGGGAAGCCGACAATCCCTTGTATCCATCTTTCAAAAGAAACTATTTAAATTAGCTAAAAACAATATTGCAATATATATATATATATATATATATATATATATATATATATATAAAAATACTCTAACTTGCCCATGCATTAGTGTTGGTACTACTAATACAGGTTCCTTTATGCGTATTCCATATTATTGAAGTGTTAAATAGTTTAGGGGTCAAAATGTAAATACTCTATGTGTAGTTAAAAGTCAAAGTTGTTAAGGTAATTAGTTAGGGTTGTTAGCAGGTTGTTAGCAGGTTGTTAGTGAGCTGACACTCTAAGCTGAATACGGTTTGTATAAAGCCCAAAACTGCACTTGTGTTTAATGAGATTCAGTTCATAGTTTTTTCTTCAATTCTCGTTCCCAGTATATTCAACATGGTATTCAGAGCCAGAGCCATCAATGGCGGTTGAATTTTTTTTTTCCAGATAATTTCCAAGCCACTCCGGTTATCTTCTCCGTCGTCTAAGCTCAATCGATGGCTTCAATTTCGCCAATTTCTCCATCTCCGACCGAAAATATGTACACAATCCCACACATAGCGCCGCTTAATCTTCGATTGGATAGGGGCAACTACAATTTCTGGAAAATCCAAGTGCTTTCCACAGTTAAGGCTTATGGTCTTGAAGGAATTCTACTCGGCACTGATCAAGCTCCGGTCAAATTCTCAACCATTGGTACGTCGACGATTCTCAATCCTGACTATACTATTTGGATGCCACTAGTGCAGAAACAGCTTTTAAGAACGCCTATTTCTGCAGATTAAGAACGCCCTGCTGAGGCGTTCTGTATGAAGCTGTTCTTAAAAGTCTGACAATCAAGAACGCCTCAGCAGGGCGTTCTTGATTATCAGACTTTCAAGAACAGTTTTCAGAGACGTTCTTAAAAAAAATTCAGCAGTTCTAGAAAGTCGGTTTTACAGGTTTCCCCCGTTCTGGAAAATAACTTTCCAGAACGTCCTTTTTTAAGACGTTCTCGAAAGTATACTTTCGAGAACGCCTGAAAAAGGGACGTTCTGGAAAGTATACTTTCCAGAACGGCTGAAAAAACAGGCGTTCTAGAAAATGTATTTTCGAGAACGTCTCCAAAACAGACGTTCTGGAAAGTATACTTTCCAGAAAGTCTCTAAAAAAGGCGTTCTGAAAAGTATACTTTCCATAATGTCTCAATAAAAGGCGTTCTGGAAAGTATACTTTTCAGAACGTCACAAAACTGGCGTTCTGGAAAGTATACTTTCCAGAACGCCTTTTTTAGTGACCTTCTGGAAAGTATACTTTCTAGAACGGGTTTTTAAATAACCCTTCTAGAAAGTAGTAAAAAATTAAAAAAATAAATAAATGAAATTTCAGATTCATTTTTCTCATATATTGCAATTTTATTACCTATTTAAATCACAAAACACATGTCATTAATCACAGTAATACACAATCACCATAAGATGTCAATACAAACAACACAAGTATCCAGAAAAAAACATATAATGCCCAGAAAAAACACCACGATAATTCAAGAAACACATCCAATAGAGATAATTATCGCAAAGACTGAATGAGAAAGAAATAAAAAACAAAAAAAGACAATTAATATGGGACCTTGTGGATGCCCATATTGATAAGGTGAAACCGCCCACGCCCTTGTGCTTGCCAACGACGATAAAATTACTGAGTCTATGCTTGGACATTTCACTCGATGTGTTACTGCGTGCGATGTTTGGACTGTGCTTGCTCAACTTTTTCAAACACAGTCAAAATCTCGAGCTCTTCAGCTTAGGTTTATGCTTCAAACGATTAAAAAAGGTGATCTGATTGTTGATGAATACATTCTGAAAAATGAAGAATATAGCTGATGATTTGAATTCAATCGGCCAAGTAATTAGTGATGATGAGCTGATATTGTACATTCTGGGAGGTTTTGGTGCTGATTATGAGTCTGTTGTTGTTAATATCAGAACAAGAAGTGATATCCTATCCTTACAAGAGGTCCAGTTTGCTTTATAAACACATGAACTAAGGTTGCAACAAGCTGCTCACAATGCTCACACCACTGTAGCTCTAAACACCAATGTTCAGCCTTCAAACTCTACTTTCAATCCTTCTGCTAATGTGGCTTATGGTGGAAATGGAAATAACCGTGGTTATCAGCAGTATAATGCTAGAGGAGGTGGTAGAAACTTTCGTGGACGAGGAAGGGATGGCAGATTCTACAAAGCCAATACCAACAAACCAACATGTCAGTTATGTGGCAAAACTGGACATGTGGCCTTGAAATGCTTCAAGAGATTTGATGTCAATTTCCTAGGACCTTCTTTAGATACTGGACTCTCACATAACTTCATGTCAAATCCACAAGCCCATATCAGCACAAACATTCACTCTGGTGCACCTACCTCAGATGACAACTGGTACTTTGACAGTGGAGCTACAAATCATGTTACTGCTGACTTGAGTCAACTCAATCTAAATTCAGCTGACTATCTTGGACAAGAAAGACTTGTTGTAGGTAATGGTTCCTCTCTTCCCATAACTAAAACAGGATCAGGACACATTCAAACCTTCACCAAACATAAAGTCCAAAATGTAAATACTCTATGTGTAGTCAAAAGTCAAAGTTGTTAAGGTGATTAGTTAGGGTTGTTAGCAGGTTGTTAGTGAGCTGACACTCTAAGCTGAATGCGGTTTATATAAAGCCCAAAATTGCACTTGTGTTTAATGAGATTCAGTTCATAATTTTCTCTTCAATTATCGTTCCCAGTATATTCAACACATATCTTGATTGATCCATCATCTGTTCCACCTCCAGAGGCGAGCACGTTTTCGCCGTAAGGGCTCCATGCTAGTGCCTTTACCGCAGCACGATGATCATTCAATCGGTACACGTTGTTTTGATAAAATAACATTAAGATAAAATGTTTTAGGTAATAATAACATTACGTGAATTAAGATATTTAGGTAAAAATAACATTGAAATAAACATTAAGATATTTGACCACTAGGCATGTTAGGTATCATTGAAAAGTAAAATTAACACGTGTGAGGTCGATAATGTATTAGGCATGATATTACCCTGTCCTAGTTTCCAGAGTACAAAAAAGACCCTGCTCAAGAATATATAATCATTCAAGGGATAGAACTTACAAATCCAGTGTCTTCCCCCGCCGGGACTTTGAGATTATAATATTCAAAAATTACGCTTTCGGTCCTCGACGTGTATGCAAACTCGATGTGTTTGCAAACTTGATGATCGCCATATCTCATCTTCACATCTATTAAAGTATTTTGGTCTTGAGATGGACGAATGTGGACCTCCGAGTGGAGTTTTAACAAAATTGGGCCCCGATCTCACGTGTTACCGCTGACACTGGGTCTGTTATCAACATTGGATTACCAAGTGTCAGCACAGATTCAGGAATTTTGAGTCCTCGGCCCAGAAAATGAATAGGCATAGTTTCATGCCTTTAAAAAGACAAACAGCATCACGAAAAAAAAGAGAGAATCTTACCTCAAGAGAGAGACGGGAGAGAGTGGAGAGAAAGCCGCAAGTGTAACTTGCAAAGCAAGCAAGAGAGTAAAAGAAGAAGCAACACCTTACCTTTTATAGGTAGGGCTGGACCTAAGGAAGTAAGAGGAAGGCACAGGCATATGGATGAAGAAAAAGGGAACAACATCCATAGTTAGGTTGGGAGCAGCTTCTTGGAGAAAATTTCTATCCTCTTTGTTATTATTATTATTTTATAAACTCATGACTTTGTTTACGTTATTGAAAATTATGCGTAGCTAATTTATTTATTTCGGTTTTGGGAATGTTGAACCCTAATGACTTGATTATATTTTGATCAATCCCAGTGACGATTTTCTATTATTTCTATAAAATTTATTGTGTTATTTCATTTTTATTAATCAAGGTGTGTTTTTACTTTTTCTAGCTTGATCACCAAGATTAGATTTTACATATCTATCGCTAGAATCCATAATTATTATCGTATTTGATTCGTTCGTAGCAACTAATATTCACAATATTAGGAATAATATAAACTAAGTTAAATAAACCGAGCTTGTGAGTTTATTGCTTAGACTAACCTATTTTCCTAGTTTTAAAAACTGCTATTGCATTAAATCTAGAGAGCTTATTCTAAGTTGTCCAATAGTTAGATGTAGTCGAAGAGCTTATTTCGATTAATTATTCGGCAAGGGAGAATTCGAATAACGGAGATTATTGTTATTTAGGGTTAGTAATTTCGAAATAATAATATGATTAGCTGTCACAATTAATTAGAATAAGTTGAGCGGGGGTGTAGACGAAACCGTGAACCAAAAGCTTCTCTATTATATTTTTATCCATATTTTCTTTTCTCTTTAGTTTATTTTTATTATTAGTATTTTATATAAAAATCTTCAACAACCCCTTTTGTTTAGGTTTTATAATTTTAATTAATATTATATTATTACAATTTAATTTACACTCCTCGTGAGATCGACCCTTACTAACCGCTACTACTAGTTTGTAAAGGAAATGAGATTTTATAAATATTAAGTTTACCACGTTGCGGCGCGTGGTCAAATTTTGGTGTCGTGGCCGGGAGTGGCACATTTAAATTGTGATATTTGAATATTATTTGATTTTATATAGGTTCAAATTATCTTATTTTCATTATTAATTTTTTTTATTCTTTATATATATTGTTTCAAACCAAAATAAAAAAAATAATTAAAAAAATAATAAAATTTACGTGAATTTTATTTTTCTGCTTGTCAGAGTATAGGGCCACCTTATACCTACAAGCAGAATAGGATTTTTTTGTGAGTAATTTTTATTTCTATCTCTAACCATCCCCGTGTTAATTTGCAGGTGAATGCACTTAAAATCTACAGGAAAGAGCGTATTATTATTTTATCCGGAGATTACAAAAATGGATCGTGAGTGTAGGAGGTGAGCGAGACGTGAAAAAGAATTGGTGGAAGACGATTTACCATCCTATATTCCCGATTTGAGTATCTCATCGAACGATGACGATACAATGGCAGGACAAGCAGAAAGCACCTTAAAGGAGTTGGCTAATCCCGACCTCCCACAACAACCACTTTGCATCACATTTCCGACAGTGGATGACGCTACGTTTGAATTGAGATCCAGATTGATCCACCACTTGCCGTCATTCCATGGTCTTGTTGGTGAAGATCCACATAAGAATCTCAAGGAGTTCCACGTCATATGCACAAGCATGAAACCCGCCGGGATAACTGATGAAAAAATAAAGTTGCGAGCGTTTCCATTTTCATTGAAGGACTTGGCCAAGGATTGGCTTTATTATTTTCTATCGAGCTCCACTACTAGGTGGGCAGCCCTAGAAAGAATATTCCTACAAAGATATTTTCCTGCCTCTCGGGTGGAGAACCTTCAGAAGGGAATTTGTGTAGCGAGGCAATCCCAAGGAGAGACATTGCACGAATACTAGGAGAGATTCAAGAGACTCGTCGCGAGTTGCCCGCGACATCAAATGGGCGAGCAATTGTTTATACAATATTTCTACGAGGGCTTATGTATTACGGACAGAAACATGATTGATGTAGCGAGTGGAGGCACACTCATGGATAAAAATTCAACGAATGCGAGGGAGTTGATATCGAACATGGCGGCAAATTCCCAACAATTCGGTAATCGTGACGTTACGTTGAAGTCGGTCAATGAAGTGAGTAATAACCCTATCCAATCAAAAATGAATGGATTAACATCTATAGTCCGTAAGCTAGCTACCGGGGAATATTCTAAAGTTCAACTATGTGTTCTTTGTTAGACGGTAGATCACATTACTGATAATTGCCCACGACTCCATCCCGAGATCGAAGCACATGATAATGTTGTGGGGACTGGCAATGGACAAGGGAGAAAATATGATCCGTACTCCAATACTTATAACCCGGGCTGGAGAGACCTTCCAGATTTCAGCTATCGAAATCATCTCGTAAATTCCTTTGGAGATCAAGACTACCGGCCACCTCAAACCTTCCAAAAGGGGCAGAATTTTCAGAGACAGCCTGGTATGGGGCCACCCTATACCCATCCTGCTACTAAAGAGACGTCCCCGTCACTCGAATACATGATGAAGGCTTTAACATCAAACACTTTACAAATCCAACATGACACTAAATCTAACATAAATAACTTGGAGGGGCAAGTTATCCAATTGGCGGATCACATAAGCCGTTTAGATGCACAATAGGGGAAAATTGTCGTCTCAACCTGAGATAAATCCAAAAAAATGTGAGCGCCATTACGCTGAGGAGTGGTAAAATACTTGAGGTGCCTGAGAAACTGATACGTAAGCCAGGAGATGAAGATAACGAAAATGGAGGAGAAACGGAGCCAAAACAGACTGGTATTAGGCCACCCAATACCCAACCTTCTGTAACCGAAAAACGAGAAATTCCTCCATCCCTTGTTCTGAAAAATATTGAATCAGTTCTGTTTCCTTCTCGAATCCAAAAGGCAGCAATGGAAGACATTGAGAAGCAAGTTCTTCACCTTTTCAAGAAGGTTGAGATTAATATTCCCCTAATTGACGCCATCAAGCAAATATCTCGATATGCAAAAATCTTGAAAGACTTATGCACTAATAAGCATCGACTACGAGGTAACGAGAAGATTGTTATGGGTTAAAGTGTCTTTGATATATTTCAAAAGAACCTACTAGAAAAGCGGAGTGATCCAGGTGTATTTTTCATTCCTTGTACGATTGGGGATTTAAAATTTGATCGGGCTATGTTGGATTTAGGGGCATCGATCAATGTCATGCCCCTCTCTATTTTTTATTCTTTAAAATGGGGTCCTTTGAAAAGAACTGGAGTGGTTATCCAACTTGGCAATCGTAGTACGACATTTCTAGATGGTGTCATTAAGGATGTCTTAGTCAGAGTTAATGGCCTTTTTTTTCCCGCTGATTTTTATGTGTTGAGTACGAGTGACAGGAATCTGAGATCCACGCCTATTTTGCTGGGACGTCCTTTTCTAAATACCCTTCAAACAAAAATACATGTTCGTGAGGTCACTCTAACGATTGAATTTGACAACCATACTATCCGATTAAATATTTTTGATGCTATGAAATTTCCTGATTATGAGAATTCTGTATATGCACTAGACTTTATTAACCCTTTGGTGCAGGAGTGTTTAGAAACTGAGGGAGAAGACCGGATGAGAACAGCCATTATACAAAGTTTAGGGCAAGACGGACTGGCATGGGGTGATCATGTACTCTGCGCAGATCAATGCAACTTGTTGGTTAAGTTCAGTAAGCTTGACGGGAAACTAATCAATGTTATTTCAGCCTAAGAGATGCAGAAATCATTCATTAAAAAGTATGGAAATAATTTTATTAAATTGCCCGATTCGTACTAAAGAGTTTTACCTCTATAGTGCAAGTGTCGGTCCTTGAGATAAAATCCTTGCCGAGTCATTTGAAGTACGTGTACTTAGGCAAAAATCAAACATTGACAGTCATCATCTCCTCTAAATTAGAGGAAAGTCAAGAAGCGACCCTAGTTGAAGTACTTGAAGAACACAAACAGGCAATATGTTGAACCATTGGTGAACTACGAGGAATTAGCTCGTCCCTTTACATGCACCGCATTCTTCTCGAGGAGGAAGCCAAACCATACAGAGAGGCCCAACGGAGGTTAAATCCCCCCACGGTGGATGTAGTGAAGAAGGATATTCTGAAATTGTTGTATGTAGGTGTGATTTACCCAATCTATGATAGTCGGTGGGTAAGCCCGACTCAAGTGGTTCCAAAAAAAATCAGGCATAACCGTGGTGGAGAACCAGGCCAGAGAGTTGGTACCGACTCGTGCACAAACATGGTGGAGGGTATGCGTCGACTATAGCAAGTTAAACGTGATGACTCAAAAGGATCATTTTCCTTTGCCTTTTATCGATCAAATGTTAGAAAGGTTGTTGGGCCACTCTTACTATTGTTTCTTGAATGGTTACTTTGGGTACTTTCAGATCCCTATAGCTCTGGAAGATCGAGAGAAGATAACATTCATGTGCCCATATGGGACTTTAGCTTACAGACGCATGCCATTCGGTTAATGCAATGCACCGACCACATTTCAAAGATGTATGGTGAGTATTTTTTCCGAATATTTTGGTAATATTATTGAGGTTTTTATGGACAATTTTAGCGTATATGGTGATTCGTTTAAAAAATGACTTGAAAATCTTGCTTTAATTTTAAAAAGGTGTGTTGATTCTAATCTTGTGCTAAATTGGTAAAAATGTCACTTCATGGTAGAACAAGGCATAGTTTTAGGTCATATTATTTCCGAGAAGGGCATTGATGTTGATAAACCTAAAATTACCTCATAACTATGTTGCCTTACCCCGTAAGTGTGTGGGAAGTTTGTTCTTTTCTTGGCCATGCAGGTTTCTTTCGACAATATATCAAGGATTTCTCGAAGATAGCGTCGTCGTTATGCAAGATTTTGCAAAAAGAGGTTAAGTTCAAAATTGACGATGATTGTAAGGTGGCGTTTGATACACTGAAGGAGCGTCGGACTACTTCCCCAATTATTCAGCCTCCGAAGTGGGATTTTTCATTTAAGTTAAGTGTGATGCTAGCGATAACGCCGTTGGGGCCGTGTTGGGACAAAAAGAAGGGAAGACAACCCATGTTATTTATTATTCTTCAAAAACCTTAAATCCCGCCCAAGAAAATTGCACGACCACAATAAAAAGTTATTAGAAATAGTATTTGCTCTGGAAAAGTTTCGTTCATATATTTTAGGAACGAAAAATAGTTATTTTCACTGACCATGCAGCGCTGTTCTACTTACGAAGAAAGATTAGCCGAGACTCATGAGGTGGATACTCTTACTTGAAGAGTTCTACTTGGAAATTAAAGACAAAAAAGGTGCCGAAAATTCTGTAGCTGACCATCTAAGTTGCAGCTTCATGAAAGTTTCCTAGACGAGCAACTGCTCGTCGTTGAAAATTGGCAACAAGCAAGAGTATTGGGTGACCCTATACCTGATGGTGCAGCCAAAAATCAGAATCAACAGAGCCTAGGTATGCCAAATTGGTGAACCTCATTGTCGCTAATGTTTATCCTACAGGAATGACAAAGGCCAGGAGAGACAAGCTCAAAAGCGACATGAAGTCTTATGTGTGAGACAATCCTTACCTTTGGAAACAATGTGCCGATCAAGTAATCAGGCATTGTGTTGCCGACACCGAGTTTCACTCGATCCTCGCATTCTTCCATTCATATGCATGTGGAGGGCATTTCGGATCAAGGAGGACAGCCCACAAAGTCCTTGATAGCGGTTTTTATTGGCCGACTTTATTTAAAGATGCCTGTTATTTTTGTAAGTCGTGCGACAATTGCCAAAGGACGAGTACTTTTCTAAATGAAATGAAATGCCTCAAAACCCAATTATTGTATGTAAAATTCTTTATGTATGGGGCATTGACTTTATGGGCCCATTTCCGTCCTCATTCGGCAAACATTATATTTTACTTGCGGTGGACTATGTTTCGAAATAGGTTAAATCGAAGGCCACGAAGAAGAACGATTCAAAAGTTGTTACAAGCTTTATAAAGTCTAACATTTTTTCTAGATTTGCGATCCCTAAGGCCATGATTAGCGATCGCAGAACACATTTTTGCAATAAAATGGTCGAAGCACTACTTCGGAAATATGGGGTGTCTCAGCTCTCCACATCTTACCATCCGCAGACAAGTGGGTAGGCCAAAATATCAAACCGAGAGATAAAATCCATTTTGGAGAAGACGGTCAAACCGAGCAGGAAGAACTGGAGTATAAGGTTGAAAGATGCACTGTGGGTGTACAGAACAGCATATAAGACACCAATTAGGATGTCACCTTATCGACTAGTTTATGGAAAGTCAAACCACTTATCAGTGGAACTCCAGCACAAGGCCCTCTAGGATGTAAAACAATGCAACTATGAGTTTGACGAGGCTGGGGTGCATAGGAAGTTGCAATTACGAGAGCTCGAAGAAATTTGGAATGAAGCATTCGAAAGTTCTTTGATCTACAAAGCAAAGACGAATGCTTTCCATGATTTACTTATATCCAGGAAGAGTTTTGCTGAAGGTGGAAAAGTGTTACTTTTTCATTCCCGACTCAAATTATTTTCGGAAAAATTACGTTCGCGTTGGATTGGTCCTTTCGTAATTACTAAAATACTTCCTCATGGGGTGATGGAAATCTTTAGTCCCAAAATGAGCAAAACATTCAAAGTGAATGGTCACCAACTTAAGTCGTACTACGAAGGTCTTCAAGTTATAAATGTGGAGCAAATCGAGCTAGCTGCACCGACTCCAATTAAATAAAGGGGTATCATGTCGAGCCAACGACGTTAACTATAGGCGCTGATTGGGAGGCAACCAAGTGTTTTATTATTATTATTATTTTTTTTTTATGTAATTTTAATTTAATTTTTTTTATTTCGTTATTATTATTATTATTATTAATATTATTATTATTATTATTATTATTATTATTATTATTATTATTATTATTATTATTATTATTATTATTAGTAGTAGTAGTAGTAGTAGTAGCAGCAGCAGTAGTAGTAGTAGCATTATTATTCTTATCTTTAGTATTATTGTTCTCAGTTTGTTAATACATGTGCAGATTATAGATTTCCCATGAAGTTGTTCAAATTGCAAAGGTAAAAGGGTGTTGGGCTGGACGATCAATAAAAGAAAAAACCTAAGCTTTTCAAAACAAAGGGACCTATTCTGGACAAGTTGTACAGCCATCTCCGCCCCAATTTCTAACATTCGCACTACCACCACCTCCACCGCGGTGTCCAGTTACTCGGAGGATGGGATGGCGAAACAATCCCGATGGGCCATCCCACATCGATCTTACCAAGTCTTCACAATCACCACCCACTATTGCGGGCAATTTCCAGACCCCTCGGGACAAGTCTGTTGCATCTCCGGACCCTGCGCCGCCACATGCAACCACTACGGTGGTGAGAACTCCAAAATGGCGAGCTGCACTAGCAACACCACTACCGCCCCCTATCGAAGTTCATAACAAAAACCATAGCACGACGCTTGGGGTTTGCCGAGCACCCTCACTAGACTCGTTGGTTGAACTCGACGAGGACACCAGTGAGCGAATAAACCAAATTGAACATGTCACTACGCAGCCAAGTGCTACACGACCTAAGCGTCGAAAAGTCTCTAACGCCCTACCTCATTATTTTGCTTGTAATTGTGGTGTTTTTATTGTATTCTTAATTAGGGCTTAGTGTCGTTTTTATTGGGTTCGAGTCGAGTTTCATTAGGTTATTTGGTTGTTTTCTCATTTTGTTGTTTTTAATGTTTCTTTTTGATTTTATACTTACGATTTTGATAGGTAGTCCATTTATGTCTACTTCTCATGCAGTGATAGATGTGAATAAGGGTAGGATGACTATGTCAGTTCTTGGAAAATTGGTAACATTTTAACTGAAAGATATCAACAATATTCCTTCTTCATTCATGCAAAATGAGTGTTCGTTTGTTGATCCGATTGAGTCTTGCATCCATGCGCTTAAAAGCATTACTGTTTGGACGAGTCAGACGTCGAGGACGATGAAGATTTTCTGAGTGGGGAGGAAGTAGATGAATTACTTGGGATTGATTTTAGTGAAACTTGATTCGCCGATTTCCTCTCGTCGCTTGGTTGATCCTTGTCTCTCAGCTTTCTTGTAAAACCTCATTCACTTATTATAGCACCAAATACTGCAACATAGAGAAAATATACAATTGGTGCTCCTCCATTCGTAATAGTAAATACGCGAGAAATAAACATGTATGAGAATATTAAGCACATAAAAACATAGAGATTAAAACATTAATTACCGTACAATTTCTTGCTTATCAAATTCCCCCAAACTTAAACTTTGCTTGTCCTCAAGCAACATTAAAGCATAGGACAAACATAATATAAGTAACTCACTCAAATTAGCCAAGTGAATTTATTCGGACTCTAGACACCACTATATTTCTAGTAATCTCAAGCGTTTCATGTATTGACCTAGGTGACCCCAGCAGTTAGGCAACCCTTTTTCATATACGTCACATCAATGTACTATGGTGCCCCCTCGCTATTCGATGGTTCGACTCTATTCATTTTTGGTAGCGATCAAATACCTCATCCTCTCCCATTTATTTATTTATTTTTATTTTTTTAATTGAGGTCCGCAGCTCCGCACTACCGTTCTTGACTTGACCTGATAAATGATTCGGCGCTGGATAGGATGATCGTCTTGATTTGGTGTTTGATTTTTCGGGTTCACCTCCGCCATGTTTGAGAATTTGATAGTATGATGCGCCTTTTGAACATGTGCATGAATTTGTTGAGCTACTAGCATCTTCGTTGGACTTCGCTCTTAGAATTTGTAGCGAATGCACTTGATAAATACGGATAGGCAATTGTTTCAGCACCTCAATTCTTTTTGATTTTTCAGTTTTCTACTTACTCCATGCCGGTATACTCCAACCGGACTTTATTTGACTTCTGTTTCGACTAACGAGATATTTTCACACAACCGCCAACTTCAAAGCCCCACACAAACTCATATTAAGTACGGCAACCACAAGTACACATCAACAACGCAATAATCTAGAATTGACGCCCCACATATGAATCACAAAAGTACTAACGTGCGTACCCTTGACCTCTAAATCAAATGACGACTAAAAATTTAACCGAAACATAATTCATCAAAGCAATTCAAGCAAGTACTTTTAACCTTTTTCTTTTCAATTCCCGGAATTTAATCGCAAAAATTTAAAAAATTTAGCAATTTTTATCACAATATTAATCTCAATAACCCACTCTCCTAAACTTAAACTTTAGCTTGTCCTCAAGCATAAAGCAAGAACAAGCAAATAATAAATCATAAGGGAATAGTAAGGGAAAAGAAATCACCGGGGTAAACATCGAGGGGGTTCTCGGTTCCAAACAATCTTTTTTCGAAAATATGCCCAATCGTCCAAATCAACCAAGCTTTATATCCCTTCAACTGCAAAAATAAAAATCAAAATAGAAATTAATGTAAACATTGGGTTGCCTCCCAACAAGCGCCTTTTCTTAACGTCGTCGGCTCGACGTGGTACCCCTCAACTCCATGGGGGTTTCGGTGGAGGTCTCAAAGTGCATGGATTGCCAACGACCTCATCTTCCATAATTCGCATCCGTTTCGACGTTGGATGCTTAACCGAATCCTTACGACTTTGTGGTGGCTTCTCATAGAATTTTGCTAAGATGGTCTCGTCTATCACCACAAACGGAAGATCATTGGTCTCCTCCTTCTCAAAAACATCATCTCGCACGCAAGTCTCTTCTTCATCCTTCATCACTTTACACACGGTCTATGGTGGCACTGGCTTTGGTTCGGCGTTGACCTTGCTAGGAGAAATGATAGAATAAGGAACATCATTTGTAAACGCAGGCAGATTATGGTCAACACGTGTCCGCCTCGTTTCTTCTTCCCCCAGCTCGTATTCGTCCTCCAATCCAAATGTCGGGTCCTTCGCATCATTAATTTTTCCCATATCTTACACCATGATGGCATTCACATTCTCCATGCGTTTCTCAGTTTGAGAAGACAATCGTTTATCCAGTTGACTTATGTGATCCGCCATTTGACTCAATTGAGCTTCGAGCTTCTTGGTGTTCGTCATCATGGCCTCCATCATCTCTATGAGGGCTAGAGACGGTTCTTGTGCTTGGGGATGATCATCATATTGTCTCGAGAAATCTTGTCCCCTTTGAAAGTTTAGAGGGTCCCCCCACCTTGGCTCGTAAGGATCGTAGTTCCCCTCTTGCCATCTTCTAGGACTCACTCCATAGGCTCCTGATTCGAGATTGTCTCGTAGCATTGGGCAATAATCGGTGACATGATCGAATGTATGGCACAATCTACATGGTCGAACCGTAGCCCTCTTAATGAGAGTGGACTTCAACTCATCCAACTAAGCTTGAAACGAACTAGTGTCCACCTCATTTACCGACCTCAATGAATTATCACGGTAGCCAAATTGCTGAGAATTAGCCGCCATGTTCGAGATCAACTCCCTTGCCGCCGTCGGTGTTCTATCCATGAGTGAGCCTCCGCTTGCCGCATCTATCATGTTTCTATCAATGAGACAGAGACCTTCATAAAAGTATTGTATTAATAACTCCTCACCCATTTGATGCTGAGGGCAACTAGCAACGAGTCTCTTGAAATGCTCCCAATACTCATGAAATGTCTCCCTGGGTAACTGCCTCACTACACAAATGTCCTTACGCAAGCTCGCCACTCGTGAAGCAGGAAAATATCTTTGCAAAAATACCCTTTCTAACGCTATCCACATGGTGATGGATCCAGGAGGTAAGTAATAAAGCCAATATTTGGCTAGACCCTTCAATGAAAATGGAAATGCCCGTAGTTTAATTTGTTCGTCGGTCACTCCGACGTGCTTCATGCTCGTGCATATAACATGAAATTTTTTCAAATGCTTGTACGGGTCTTCGCCATCCAATCCATGGAACGCCGGTAGATGATAGATTAATCCGGATCTCAATTCGAGTTTAGCATCCTCCAAGGTTGGAAACGTGATGCATATTTGTTGTTGCGGAAGATTTGGATTTGCTAGCTCCTTCAACGTGCGTTCTCTCGTTCCTGCCATAGTCATAAACCTCAAGAAAAAATTATTATTTTAAATATATTGAAAAAAAATCAAAAAATAAATAAAATACGTAAAAATCACAACTTAAACGCGCCACTCTCCGGCAACGGCGCCAAAATTTGACCGCTCGTCGTTGAAGCGTCAAAAATAATATTTATAAAGTCCTCGACTTTTCTCTACTAACTAGTAGCAGCGACAAGCAAGGGTCGATCCCACGAGGAGTGTGGATTAATTTTTGATTCTCTTGTATTTTAATAAACTAAGAAAACTGGGGTAAAGAATATTAACTAATCTAAAGAAACTAAATAATTAAAGAAAACAATTAAAATTAAATAACGAAATAAATAATAATAGAACTTCCAGTCCTAGTTCAGTTTCCACCCTCGTTCCACTCATCTAACAAACCACAATATCATAGTCCATTCTTCATATTCGACTAAAAACCCTAAGTAACAATAAGCTCTGTTACTCGAATTCACCCTTACCGTTTACTCAATTAAAATAAGCTCTTTAATTGATTCTAATTATTGAATAACCTAGAATAAGATCTCTAGATTCAACCCAACAACAACATTAATATCTAGGCAAATAAGTTAATCTAAGCAATAAACGCATAAGCTTGGTTTATTCAACCTATGTTGTGTTACCCCTAATGATACGAGACCATTAGTTGCTTTAGAGAAATCGAAACTACGATAATTACACGGGAAGCAGTCCTCTTTCTAGCAATTGATAACCAAGTCCCTAATCTAGGTGGCAATCCAAATTAAGAATCAAGCAATCATGTCATGAATTTAGCAATCATGATATGTAAACAAGATAACACAAGCAACCGCATATGAAGAACAAAAGACAATATTGCATAAATTAATTAAACATAGTTTCACGAGGGTTTCAACATCCCTAGGACTAGATAAAACAATCTACTCACTCATGGAGTTCAGAGAATAATAGGAAAATAAAGAAATAAAACATTGTTCTAAGATAGGGAAGAGATAAGAAAGCTTAGATCTTGGATTGTTGGTCTTGGATCTTCAAGATCTTGTTTATTGGGTGATTTGGGATCCCCTCTTCAAGCCTTGGAACCCTAGGGTTGTGTCAAAGTCTGTTTTTGACGAGTTTGGGTCGAGTTTATATAGAATTCCTATTTCTTGCCGCCTAATATTCTTCCTAAAATAACTCGGCCGAGTCGGCATCGACGGAGCGTCGACTGACGCGAACCAGCTTTCGGCGTCGACGCGCGTCAGCAACCCGTGTCATCCTGCATGGGCGTCGACTGACGCACTCCCAATCGACGCTTCAGGGCATGAGCGTCGACTGACGCGCTCCCAATCGACGTTTCAGGGCATGAGCGTCGACATTGCGTCGACTGACACCCTTCCAATCGACGCTTCAGAAGTGAGCGTCGACATTGCGTCGACTGACGGACCTTCTATCGACGCTTCAGCAGCTTCCTGTTGACACGGCGTCGACATGGCGTCGACTGAAGCGCGCACAGTCAGCGCAGCACCACACATCGCGTCCACTGATGCGAGCCATCCTCGGCATCGACGCGAGCCATCGACGCTACCTCCCTGATTCGCCGGTTTCCTCTCGTCGCTTGGTTGATCCTTGTCTCTCAACTTTCTTGTAAAACCATATTCACTTATGATAGCACCAAATACTGCAAAATAGAGAAAATATACAATTGGTGCTCCTCCATTCGTAATAGTGAATACTCGAGAAATAAACATGTATGAGAATATTAAGCACATAAAAACATAGAGATTAAACCATTAATTACCGTACAATTTCTTGCTTATCAAAACTGAAGCTGGTCTCGATGAAATTGATATTGAATTGTGTGAGATCTTTAATGCACCCGAGCTCGAGCCGAAAGTAGAGTTGAGATCATTACCTAGTCATCTTAAGTACGTTTCCCTCGAGCCCAACGAAAACTTGATTATGAAGTCTCAAGCTTATGAAGTGGTGGAGTTAGGAGATCCACCAAAGGCTAAAAATTCATCGCCACCACTCTCAATGAGCAAGCGACGTTAAAAGATGCGCTTCTCGGGAGGCAACCCGAGCTTTTTGTATCCTTTTTCAATTTTCGTGTATTTTTCTCTCACTTTTCCTTGTTTTTGTTTTTGTCGTGTTTTTCTTTGTTTTTCTTATTGTTCAGAACAGTTGGAGGAATTATTGCTGAAGAACTTTGGTCAATCGAGCAAAGAAAAACGAAGCGCAGACAGCCATCGATCGATGCGTGCGTCAACGCCCCTGAGCTGTCAGCATTGACAGACAGCATTATCGACGCCCAAGCTGATGCCAATCTCTGTCACCATCGATTCACTCCTCGTCGATCGAAGGCTGAGGCGACGCCACTCTCTGTCTGCGTTGACACAATTTCTTTCGATTGATGCCTGTCAACGGAGACCCGGATTCGGCCCGTTTCATGAATTAAATGCGGGTTTTTATGATGACCCGTCTAGAACCCCCTTGACCCGCGGCTCTACTTTAAAAACCTTCCCCCACTCTTTTTTTCCCTCCCATAATCCATCTTAACACACACAAAAATTACCTCTTCTCCTTCTTCTTGTTTCCTTCAATACCTCAACTTTCAAACAATTCTTACCAGATTTCGGTGATCATCCAACCTTACACAATCTCATAAAATCATCCACATTAATCCCCCAATTCCTTAGTTTTTCTCCAATTTCACCAACAAAAGGAGGGGAGGTTTCAATTACAACTCGGTTTACGAATCCGTTTTTGGGCTTTAATGTTGAGGCTTTTCGCTTCAAACGATCTTTTGGGGCTTATTATTATTTGATTGGTTGAGTTTGGGGTGGCTTTGGTTCAAGTTCTATTCAAATTTTCCTTCTTTCGAACAAACACACACACCTAGTGTTCGAAAAAAGGCCTCAAAGAATCCAGGTTTTAGTTTTCCTACATTTTGAACACCCTTTCAATCCTATATTCGTTCAAAGTGGGAAAATAGAAGGACATCTCAGGGAAATACGGTGCCCCATTTCCAATCTACAAGAAGGACGGGGGAAAGTTTTCGAATCAATTCGAGGGCGGGAGTTTGCAACCCATCGAGTCGTTGACATCGACAATATAGAGGAACAGGCTCAAAATGGGTCGGTGCACCACGTCGACATACTTCGGTATATCGAGGGCCTCAGATGCAGAGAATTCGCCCGGATACACTTGCCCGGCTTCCGTGAGCTTATGCTCAATTTTTTTTTGACCTTGCGAGTCTATCGCAATAATACATTCTCATGTCGAATCGGAGGGAATGAAACTCAGGTGGATGAGAGCATTTTTGGGGAAATCTTCTGACTACCGACCGAGGTCGTTCACCCGATTTCACAAGATAGCGACTTCGACCTTGCCACCTTTTGGGAAGAGGCGCCGAGGGGGAATACGGGGGGATTTCAAATATTTCCCTTGTACGAGGATTAGCGATGAAGCCGTTTACATCACCTATAAGATCCTAGCTCACAATATTTTATGCAAGGAAGAGGCCACAAATGCGACTAGACCGAAGCTCTTCGTGCTTCACTGTTTTCTCAACGGTCGCCAACCTCAACTCTACCCATTGATTGTGAATGAACTCTATAATATCATAGAGAGAAAGACGGGTGGAAAATCACCGTGCCTCGCATTTGCCCCATACATCACCGGTTCTTCCCATCACTTTGGGTTCGACCCGGCCGATAATTGTCTTTCTCGTCTCGATACCTCTTCCCTCTCGATTGTATATGCTCCGGCATCTCGAGCACAAAATGTCGGACGAGGTGGATCTTCATCACGACTCACCGACGAGCACGATGATGGGGGCCCATAAGAGGCTCCAAAAACCGATGCGAGCCCAAGCCCCGATTAGAGTCGGTTTTTCAAAGACAATCGAGCCTTCCAGACGAAGATGCTCGAAAAGCTCCAGCTTATCGACGATAAGATGGATGCTCACTATCTAGTTAACCGTAGGATGTTTCGGAAGATCAAGGCTCATCTTTCCCGACTCGAGGAGCGGTACGACGAAGCCTTTCTCCCTCTAGTATCCGGTTCTCAGCTAAAAATGGACGTCGACGGCAGTCCCGAAGACGATGCTTCCAACAAATTTTAATATCCTTTTCCTTAAAAAAACAATTTAGCTAGTTTTTTATTTGTTTTGTTTTGTTTTTGTTCATTTATTTATTTTCGTAGTTTTTAATCAAGACAATCGAGATCACATTTTTTAAGACGAATGGATGCATAACGTTGTTCGGAGCATCTCGACTAACTAGTCTTCAGTGATGTTTTTCTTATTCCCTTCCTCTTTTGATTTGTTTTTATATGCACTTATGCCAATTCGGAGATTGCCAGATTTTTAGAGAGGGGGAGGGTAGTTGAGTAGTGGTTTGTAATTCATAATTGTGCAATTTTAATTTGTGGTTATGTAACAATTAGTAATTGAACTTGATTGATTCCTATTCCTGCACTTTATTGCGTTTGTCTGGTTATTATCCTGTCAAAGTTGACTATATGTGATTTGAGGGCCTTGTCTTTGTGTGTGTATAAGTGCATAAGTTTTTCAAAATTATTATTATATATTGTAAAATAGTACTTGGACGCAAATGATTTCGCAAAACTTTAAAAGCAGCGTCAATTCAAAATCTTTTCATGCAAAAGCCTAGGAGTAGCCTGAGTGTTTATCATCTTTGCATGTACTTGAGTGAATTCTGTTTTGAGATCTCTTTAAAATCGCAGTGTGTAGTTAGCTTTGAATATGACAATTAGGCACAAAAATTACCCTTATTCCGGCCATATCCAGATATATTAGCCACCATAAATTTCGAATGAACCCCTCATACCCATATCTATTTCCTATAGCCATGAGTGTTTACGAGTTAACTCCTACGTCATTAATAGTATGGGGTAAAAGTTAGTTACTTTTTGTTGGTTATTTGTATTTTGGAATCTTGATCAGGGATTTATGCAAAGATTGTTATAGTATTAAGGATCACCATCCTTCAAAAAAAATTAAAAGAAAACTTAAAAAATGATGAATAAAGAGGATGGTGAATCTTGTTGAGTTGTTGCCTATGCTTATAAAGGCTTGTTCTTAGTATTATTAATTTTCTTATGACGCCTAATGTTTAAGAGGCAAGAGTTGAGTTTGCAAGAAGAAGCGTATCATAAGCTTCTAAATTGTTAAGTGGTTTGTTTAAAAGTCGGTTTTAGGTTTTGAGTTGAGAAATAGCCTAAGTAAGGCTAAGTTATAAGAGTTAAGTGAGGTTTTGTTTGAACGAGGTGAAGCGCGTTGCTTCGTGATTAGATTAGTTGAGTGATTTATTGATCACGTTAAATCGCGAGTTAATCACACGACTTATATTCCATACCCATCCAAAGAGCCTACATTACAACCCGCAAAGACCTTTTCTGATTCTTTGTTAGTTACACACTTAATATGCGATGGAGAAGTTTTTGTTTTTCAGTACTTGTTTATTGTGCATGTATTTTGATGATTTGAGTGTATACACGTCCCATGCAGAGAATACTTGAGTGCTTTTGAGCATACACATATAAATTTCCCTTTGTGAGGATGCATGATTTTGTTTTTAGAGAGACAATGTAATAAGGGTCTAGTGTTTAAGTTTGCTTTGCAATTATATATATTTTCAAAATTATCTATATAGCACGACACAACTATTTGCTTGAAATTATTTTCATACTCGTTATTCTTTGGAATTATCGTTTGTTCAAGGACTAACAAGCCAATAAAGCGTAGGGTAGTTGATTAACATGAATTTGTCTTGAATTTTGTATATATTTGGTTAGCATTTTAGTTATATTTGTTATTAGTTTTGGTATAAGTTAGACAGATTGAGCATATTTTGTATTATAATCTCCAGCTTATTCTACCATGTTTTTTTATCGTAATTGATGCTATTGGGTGATTATTCTCTATTTTTCCCCATACAGCTAAATAGTCGAGATGCTCAGGACTTAAGAGATTAAGCTCGCAAGCCTTTGCGAGAACCGAGAGATAAGAACAAGTAAATTGGCGAAGATGTAGTAGACTTATCGTTAAATGAGCCGCAAAGAATAGGCCGTCAATCAACGCGGGCGTCGACGCGACGTTGACGCACTGGAGCCACACGTGTCGGTCGACCACCATGTCGAAAACCCATCAACAAAAGTCTTTGTCCACGTTGATTCATACCCCGTCGGTCGACGCACATGACCGATGCAATTCTGGAACGCCCTGCAATGCGATTCCCGTCGATCGACGCAAGTCGAAGCCGACCCAGAATTGGGATTTTTATGGACTTTTTCGATCCATTGACTTTTAGTTGTTCAAATTGAAAGTTCTATTGTTTTGTTTTCTTTGCTGTTTATTTTGCATCTTTTTATATTCAAGTCGTTTTTTTTTTGGTTGGTTCGTTCGTTCGATGGGTAGAAAAAGGAAACGTTCTCTTCTAATGGTTCATAGTGATCTATTCATACCAGTCGAAAAATAATAGATTCGAAAGATATAATATTTTAAAATCTAATAAATTTGAAAGGCGCGAGAATAGGGCTTTTATTTTGGATACTTCACTGTCATGCTCAACCTATTTAGCCTCCTAACATCCCAGAGATACGCTCTGATGAAATGTTCATGTCATCAAATGTGAATGAGGAAAGAAATATCCAAACGGTTAGCACTACCGAAACTTTGCCAGATAACCTTTTCCGATGCTCAACAGACGCTTTTGGAATGGGCTCGCAACTCTTCGCACACGATTCCATCCCTTCTTCAAGCACGGACCCTCAACATTCGTCTGCTGTTGTTGTGCAATGTCTTGCACAATTCAGCTACAAAGGTATGAATGATATAAATTTCCTGTTATTTATTAGATTTGGAGTTATATTCACTCAATCTTATTTCTATTCACCTGACTTTCACCTTTTTGGCTTGCTTTTCACTATGGGAGATAACAGATTATCGCAGTATATTCGAACAAGTTCTCACTTAAGTACGTTCACATTTTTCATGTATTCATTTTCGATGTATAAACTTCATAATGATTTTCACTTAATTTGATCTTGTAATCTAATTTGTTTATTATTTCATAGGACGCCATTACTGTGACTACAAAATTTCAATAGTTTGATTACATATTTGCAAACGGCCACAGCGTAGCGCAGGTCATCTGCTAGTTATAAAAATAAATGTCACAACAATACAAATCCCAAATCTCAGGCCCACATTTCACATAGAAAAGCATAAACGCCGTAGAATAACCTTTTTAATAGAAAATATGCAATTCATAAAATTCAATAAAGGTTGAGAAATAAAACATGTAGTGCTATCACAGATCAATAGAATCTTGATGAGATAATCATAGTCGGCTCGAGCTCGGCAGATGGAAAACAATCAGATTCGAATTACTTATTTTTCACAAATTCTGCAAAATAATCCCCAACAACAAATGACCGATTATTTATTTCCATATTTCCCATCATGCAGAAATACAATTGAAATTTAAATTACAGATCGCAGGAAAGAGAATGAAAATTTTAATAAAAGAATAAATAAATCAACAATGAAAATTTTAATTAACTTCAATTGAAAAGGCACAGTAGCATGTTGCAAATATAGAAGAAAAATAGTAAAATTCGTTAATGATTTGAATAAATCAACAATGAAAAATATTCTTAACTCGAATTGAAGAAGCACAGTAGCAGCTTGCAAATATAGAAGAAAAAATAGTAAAAAATTATGAGAGAGAAACGAAGTAAATTGAATATAAACAAGGTAGAAATAACAATTTGTTGATATCTAAGTCAATGGAAGGAAAAATATTGGATAATCCATATATGTTGATGCTCTGTAAAATTGAAGGGGACAAATATCCTAAATCTCAGGTTTATTTTTGTAATCATCCCTTAAGAGATATTTTATTTATTTGTATTTAGGCTAAAACTCATGGGTTATTTTTTGTAGTGAAAACTCATAAGTATCTAGAGCTCACACCTTATATTATGAATTCAAAAATACCAGATTTTTATTTCATATATAGATATAAGTCACATAGACAATATGCATCGAGTACAAATTCACTAACCCGCATTATTATGTTTTAGCAAATAAGGTATTAATTTATTTTATCACTTGATAATTCTTCAAGCATTTAAAATGAGTTATTTAGACAATAGAGGATAAAAACATCAGCACCTAAAAGCCCCATGATGCATTCCAAAACATTTACCATAAGTGATATAAGTATTGCAAATTCTTGCTGCTCGATGAGTCAACTATGTTGCACAATACATTAAACATCAGGAGATAGGTCAATGGTAAGTAACAAACAAGATGAACAAAACCAATCTAAATTACACAAGTGTCATAAGAGTTAGACTTAGCCACTAAACGAGTTCATACCAAAAAACAATATAGACGCATATACTTTGATATATCTGAAGAGTCTAAGAAAAATAGAAAAGGAACAATAGTAACAAAGGTCAAGTAAGGAAACTAAAAAAGTTGGGCAACACTCTTATTAGGTCGTACTAACGGATCATCCATTAGGTCAAAATTTCCTATCAATACATTATACTGCAAAAACCAATAAATTATAATAAAAAATCAATACATCATAGTATAAATATATCACAGTACAAAAACCAATACATTATAACACGGGTTAGAGATTTATGAAAAACTAATATATTACAATACAAAAACCAATACCTATTAGTATCGGGTCAGATAGATGGCCCAATGGGTCATGACCCGTTAATCTGGCCTAACACAAATGTTTGCCTAAAAAGTTTATATATGGGGTGCATCCCGTCTGGCTTTGTGATCCGGCCTAGATAGACCTGATCTTAAGGAAGACTTGGTTTGGATGACCCGAGTTGTCTCTCCACGCCTTAAAGGATAATAATAGTCAGATTTGGCCTACCATCTCTTGACCTCATTTGGCAACACAACAGACATCCCTCCGGTGCGACCTGGGAGGGAAGAAAGGTTTAAAGGCGAGGACTCTCACCTTCATGCCAACCTGACCTGACCTAGATTCCCGATCTAGGATCGGTCTTCAAGAAGGACAGATCAGGATTTTAGCAAGAAATCAGGCGGAGATTGATCCGGGACCTAAGTTGATCAGCTCTGTTCTAAAAAGAACCTGGGCTAGCTCTCCTAGAGAAAGTCATAGAAGTATGTTGAGATGAGAAACGAATTACCTCCAGACCAGGCTTATCCTGATCTGGCATGAATTCTCTCTGAGACAATTGTGGGAAAAATAGAATTAGGGCAGATCGGGCACACTGTTCTCCCCTAAGGGGACAAAAGGGACCACTTGTCAAGATTAGTTGCACAACGGCCCAAGATTCGCGACCATTATTTCCGAGATCCCGGATGGGGTCCCTGCTGGGAAAACTATAAATACGTCAGCTTCAAGGCTGAGAGAGGTATGTCATTCCTTGTGCATTCCTTGCTTTGTTCACCAGAAACACTCTATACGTTTTCTGACTTAAGCATCGGAGAGGTTTCCACCGAAAAACCTCCGGTGGTTCTTTTCTGACGTGTTTATGGGTGCAGGTCGGGAAAAGTGCAAGGTTCAGGAGTTGTCATATTTTCTGGGTGAAACAATTGGCGCCGTCCGTGGGAAGTTGAGCTAATACGTGAGTTACATATGGCTTCAGATGTTTTACGACGAAATCTGGTGGGGGAGCTGGGCGGCACGCCAAGATCCGCCGCACCATGGGGCATGCCTCGGTCGACAGGGCCGTCGACGACGAGGTCGGAGGGGGCAGAGCCATCAGTAGCAACCAGATCTGACACCGTACCACTTCCCTCTGACAAACCAATGCCAGTCAGCGGCGGGTTACTGAACAAAAATTTCCTCAGGCAGCTGTCTGAGCTCATCGGAAAGGCCGTGGAGAGGAAGTTTGTGGAGATCTCGACGCCGCCATCCAACACACCACCAGCTTGGATAGTTCCGCTAGTGGAAACAGTACCGTTTCGTGGCCAGCACGCAGATCGCACCCCCCTCCAAGACAGAGAAGAGCGCTTCTCTACCTCTGACAGTGAAACTTCGAGTTGGGCTAATCCAGGCTTGGCTGAGCAGATGCAAAGCTTACAGAAAGAAGTAAGGGAATTCAAGAAGAAGATGGCGAGCGTTGATACGGTCCATCACGGAGAGGCACACCATTTACTGAGGAGGTCATGTGTGACGACTTGCCGGCCTCGTATAGATCTCTGGGTTTCGAGTATAGTGGGACAACTGACCCGTGGGATCATCTGAGCCGTTTTGAGATTGCAGCAGCTTTGTACAAGTTCTCGGACGCGGTCATGTGTCGGTTCTTCCCAATGACCTTCACTAAGTCAGCCCAGCTCCAATTTAGTCAGCTGCCGCCGCGCTCTATCAGTAACTTCGATGAGTTCAGCTCGGCTTTCCTGCATCAGTTCAACAGTTGCAGGAAATACCAGAAGATGTCGCTCGAGCTGTTCAGTCTGAAGCAGAAAGAGAACGAGAGCCTGCATGCTTATATCAATCGGTTTACAAATGTGAAACTGGAAGTGCCGACGGCATCGGAAGAGCTCCTGGTTAATGCGTTAGCACAGGGGCTTAGGAGAGGAGAATTTTTCCAGTCGCTGGTTGTAAAGCCAGCATTGAAGTTTGAAGAACTCTTAGAAAGGGCAGAGAAATACATTCATTTGGAAGAGGCCCTAAAAATCAAGGAGGAAGGAGAGAAGAAGAGAGAGAGGTATGATAGAGAGGAGAGGCCGTCAATAAAGAGATCCAGGCCAGACCTGGCTGGAGGACGACCTCGCTTTGACAAGTATATACCCTTGGCGACTCCTCAGGGGGAGATCTTGCAGGCGATCGAGAGACATCCTGATCTCAAATGGCCCAAAACCTATTCTCAGAAACCAAGAAAACAGAGGTCTGACCGATTTTGTAGATACCATAATGAGTATGGACACGACACACACCAGTGTACCCATCTGAAATATGAATTGGAGAGAATGGTGCAAGTTGGGCACCTCAAAGAATTTGTGCGGATAAGAAGGGAAGAACCCAGGCCTGACTCTTACACAAAAGGTCGACCTCAGGAATCGATCGGAAGGTGGGTAGATAGTCAAATAAGAACAGGCGTGGTTCAGACAACCGCAGTGTGGGGCGAAGGAATGATCAGGCGCAGGAGGTTCGGGGAGAGATCCTCACACTAGTGCAGAAACTGCATTCTAGAACAGAACATCCTGGTGCATCCAGAAGGGTATTTAAAATACTGTTCTGGATTAAACTTTCTAGAACGGTATTTGAAATTACCGTTCTGGATAGATGATTTTCCAGAACGTTATTCAAATACCGTTCTAGAAAGTAGACATTCCAGAACGGGTATTAAAAAACCGTTCTGGATTATGAGTCAATCCAGAACGGTATTCAAATAACGTTCTGAAAAGTGTACATTCCTGAACGGTATTGTAAAACCGTTCTAGAAAGTGTGCAATCCAGAACGTTATTTGAATAACGTTCTGGAATTTACGTCAATCCAGAACGGTTTTTATAAGACCGTTCTCAAAAGTCTGTCCAATTTAATACCGCGTAAATGAATTTTTTTTGCCGCCCATATTTCTACTTTCCATAACGGTATTTTTAAAACCGTTCTTGAAAGTCCCTCGATACAGAACGGTAATTAAAATACCGTTCTTGAAAGTCTTTTCCAATTAAAATATTAAATTAATAAAAATAAAAATAAAATTTATACCATTATCTTACCTCCCTCTCTGATACGTGTCACCTTATTATTTTTTATTTTTTGGTTCTCTTTGGTTTTCTACCGTCGAAATCCTACCAGAGAAATGCAACGAGAAGGAGAGAAAATTGTCGTCGTCATCGTCTTGTTCGCATTCCAAGGTCGAGAATTACGGGTAAGGATTTAATCGATTCCACCTCGTATGAATTGGTAAATTTCTCTGCAGTTTGTTTGCCCCAAATCAATATCTTTCTCCCCCAACTCACGATTGGTTAGGTCAATTTTCGCCTCATATCAATTTATCTGTTTCTTTGCAATTTTGGGGCCCTGATTCATTATCTTTCTCCCCCAAATCACGACTCAGCATGAATTGACCGAGAGGATAATCAAATTTGGCCTCGGGCAGAAGGAGAAAAAGGACCGTGCTTTCAACCTCTGAGGATTAACACGGCCGGGCCAATGGTTACTGCGGGGGCGTGCACCGAATCTTGGGGCGTACTGTAGCTGGCGGCGATGTAGCTCAGGCAACCCGCCATTGTAAATTTTCAAATGAGGCAACCCTTCTCTCTCTTTCATGTCTACTTATATATATATATAGTATAATGTAACTAAGTATTTGTATGGGCTGGATTTTACATATTCTTGAACTAAAAAAAGTGTATTCAGATTCCATGATATTTTTCCCTTTTTTGCCAATTAGGTTTTGTGTGGGCTAAATTTTACAGCTTGTAGAGCAAAAAAAAAAAAGCAGTTGGGCTTAATTTAACACAATGAGAATGAATTAATTGTTGTGGACTGAGGTTTACATTATATACGATGTGCATATATAGGTTTGGTATTTTGTTTTATTTTTCCTGCCGTATTTCTTTATGTATATGTAAATATCGTGTATGGGAATGATTTTTAAGTTTACATGTGGTGTACATTGATGTGTTTGAAATGCTTACATTGAATGCAAGTTCTAAATAAATAGAATAGATTTGTCAGACATAGGGAAAAATAAGACATAATAAGAAAAACATTAATTTTGTATTTAAACAATGCGTTTTAAATCAAGTAAAAGAAACAAAATTGTATTTAATTCATATCTTATTGTATTAGGGTTTTTGGCTACAAAAAAGCAAACTTGGAGAGCTTCATACAGTCATCCTCCATTGTCAAAGTGGCCAACCCGAGCGAGCTCTACAATCAAACAATATGGCGAAACAGGTAAATCATAACCCACGCTCTCTCAGGAGAGCGATTTTTGATTTTAGATTTTTTTGGGTTTTTGGTTTTGGTTGTTGAATGGAAATAAATGTTTAAAATTGGATTTTGGTTCGTGGGTTTCAGATGAAAATTATCGACGTTGATAAAAAGTTAGTTCTTTATACTTTCTGGGCATGTTTTTCTACTTTTGAATTTATTAATTTGTATTTTTTGAAAGCAGGCTATAACTGTTATTGAAGTTAAGCGAGCTTAGTTCCAGCACGATTGTGAGTTTCATTCATTTCTCTCTCTCTCTTCTCTCTCTCTCCTCTCTCTCTCTCATATTCTTCGTTTTTCAACCTAGGTTTTGATTAATTAGCATTTTTAAAATTTGTTCATGCTATATATATATATATATATATAATATATATATATTATATATATATATATATAATATATAATATATATATATATATATAGGATTGGGTTCAAATGAAACCCACGTCAATATATGCGAACCTAGGGACCAATCCAGGCCGTAGATCTAATAAAATGTGTGGACCAGATTTTTTCTATTTTTTAAATTCATTAAATTATATATATGGTAGGTAAAGGATATTTATGTCTTTTTGCAAATCCCCCAATCAAATCACAATTTGCGATCTCTGCCTCACAAATCCCGCAACCAAAATCTTCCTTCCTCTTTGCGGTCTCCTTCCTAAAAACCTTTCCTCCGAGTTCATCTTCTTCCTCAGCCAAGGTTGTAAGAGCGTCGCCACCTGTTTTGGAAACCCGGCGATGAAATAATCAGCGCCCCCGTTCCTAGAAAAGCTTGCTCCGGCAAGAACAACAGCGGCAGTGGAGATCAAAACCCAGCCCAATTCGTCTCTCACCCAAACCATTTCTCCAAATCCAAATCCCCAGAATTCGGCCATCCTCACCTCCACCTGCGCAAAGCAGCCCCCATCCTCATCCTCGATTCCCCATCAGGATCCTGCGCCCAGGCCCATGTCGGGGGGGCAGCGAGCCCTACCCCCGTTCCATCCTGTACAGATCGTCGGCCGCGTCTTTGGTCTGGGCCCCCGCAATGGCTCCGGCGTCGGTTTGCTGGGGTGGCTTCTTGCGGCGGTGGAGGATCCTGTCCAGATCGCTGCGATGGCGGCGTTTGGCAGCAACCGGCAATCCGTCCAATTGAAGCCGTCCAAATCGGCCCAATTGAAGTCGTCCATTTTCGCCGGAATCGCCCAATTTAAGCCGTCCAAATCGGCCCGCTGAAACTCATCTCTCTCTCCCCCAAATTGGCCGCTGAAAATCCCTTCCCGTATATACCCCAAACCCTATCAAATCCTCCCCCAAGTCGGCCATTAGAGCCAAACGCGATGGTCACCGCTGGAGTGCCATCGCCGTGGAGCCGAACGCCATCAGCTAGAGCCGTCGCGCATCGCCGACATTCTTTTTGCGCAGGTCAACATTCTTCTCTCATCTTTTAACACATCGACTCTAGCTCATTCGAGCTCGATTATATATATATCACTAGTCGAGGGATTGTTTGTATTTGTAGGAATTGTACAACTTGGYAGCAAGAAAGATAGGAGTGACAACATTGCCACCACTTGGGTGTTTACCGGCCGTGATTACTATATTCGGAGAGGATAGCAACGAATGCGTTGAGAAGATGAACAAAGTAGCAGTCTCATTCAACAATAAGCTGAATCTCACTTCTCAGAAGCTGCAAGCCAAGCTCTCTGGGCTTAATCTTYTTGTCTTGGACATATATCAGCCTCTTCTTGACCTTGTCACCAACCCCACRAATTATGCYATCGRCTGGTTTATACATTTTTGTAGTATTYCTTTGTTGGGACTATTTGACTATTRGCCTCTTGGTACAAAGCTCGTGTCGTATCAACTGCTTTTGAGAATTTAGCATTAGCTATAGTATGCATTTGAYGATAYGGTGTGTTGACAKTTGACATTTATTGATCAATCTTGTTTAGTTGAACTTAGGTAAGAAAAAGTTAACAAACTGCAGCAATTTCTCATTTTCAAAGGTAGCTTAATGGCTGGACTKYTTTATATTTAGAGTAACCYAAACAATAAGATATGCAATGTGTAGTGGTTGTTGGTGKTGTGACTTACCTTAAACTTGATCATCGGCTTTTGTATKTCTACGAGAAATGTGTTATTATATTAGGATTTTTGGTTGCATTGACGTGATTATAAATTCCCCAATATGGCATTTGTGATTGAATAAATTCTGACAGTCATTCCTCAGTTCATTTAACTTCATATAATGGGTTCATTACAAAAAGATCCAACTAGTTTTTAAAATTACAAATTTGGTACTCTTTTACAAGTTGCACTCGAAGGGGGGAGTATTTTAGTAGGTAAATGAAAATMTCAAGGGTGTGTTTGCAACAGTTTAATGGGGTATTTATAATTTTTGAAACATAAAATGGACTTGTGAGTAATTATTCAAAAAAAAACAGTATTTAGTGTAGTTCAAAAGCACTGAAACAATATAAGAAAAAGCACTCCAAATATTGCATAGTGCAATTATATGTCCAGATTCATTGTGCTTTTTTATACAGTACTGTAGTGCTAAAATCAGTCATGTGCGATACTTCTACTATCCAATTTATTTAATATATATTTCATTCAAAARGAATAAAAATTGAAAAAGTTATGGACGGCGACTTGGATTTGGACGGCGGTGATGTTGAAAAATAAAAAGCAGTGGTAGTGTAGTAAAAAAAGCGCCAGATTATATTAAGAAAGCACTCCAAAAAATTAGCACTGCCAACATAAAAGTAAAAGCACTGGTGAAGACTTGTGTAGTGCTATAAATAGTCATATACAATGCTTTTAATATTCAGATTTTGAAATTTATTTATATTTATTTATTTTTACATTTTTAAATATGCAATATGTATCTTAAATGGTAGATCTTGAGAATGTGATTAATTTGATATATATTTCATTAAAAATGAATAAAAATTAAAAAAGTTATGGTTCGTTGAAGATTTGAGTTTTATTATAAATTTTTGAATTTGGAGTTATATATCCGTTGTACTTTCTAAAAAATAATTTAGTGCTCTTCATAAACGTCGTTATATGTCCAAAATACCCTTTTTAATTATTTAATGGATTTTTTTAAATTATTACCATGTTGACATGTCATAATCTCAACCATCAAGATTATCCAATCTAATGGTCAAGATTAGTCCCTAGGTTCGCATATAATGACATGGTTCCATTTGAACCCAACCCTATATATATATATATATATGTGTGTGTGTGTGTGTGTGTGTGTGTACGTATATGCACAATTTGGGTTTGTAGTTTTATTTTAATTTGGGTCTCAATATGGTTTCAGAAATACCTAAATCCCTGTTGAATGTAGTGAGTGAAAACACAAGCGATATCACCTATGTGTTCAATGACGAAAATACCCCGGTTAAAGCTTGTGGAGATTTAGCTTAACATGTTACCGACAACGGTATGCTTAGACTAACACTATCTTTGCCCGTTTCTAATTGCAGTTAATTTATTTCATTATCTTCTTATTTGAAATTTGAAATTAGTCATACACAACTGGCTGTGTGTATTAAATGAGTTCATTCGCTTGTATTGATAATTTGATATGACCCGTTTCTGTTTGTTTTTTATTCATCATAGCCTTATTAGATGGATTAACATTCATGAAAGTTACAGCCTTATTAGATGGATTAACATTCTGGGGTTAATGCACATTTGTAGATTGATCAGTGCATTCTCGATGAGAGAGCATATATAGATATTTCCAGTTTATTAAGAATTATTTATAAAATTATGTATGTAGGCTGTGACTTGTTTTTTTGTTAGGAAACATGACTTTTCCAGAAATGTCGCAACATGGACAAGGGTCTCGATTCAGTGTACTGAAGACGGAAACCAAGCAATTAATAGAGCAACTTATTATGCTGGAGTTTTTTTCGAGGTAACTAACTTCGAAAAACCTTGAGGTATTTATTACCTTGCTTCACAACTTTCTGGTTATTATTCTTCAATTTATTATTTTAAGTGTGTAAAATTTTATTTTTTTACCCTATCTTTTTCTGGTTTAAGTTTTGTTTATATGTTTTTGGCAAACCTTGTCACACATATTCGTTTAGAATGTAATGCATTCGAACATGGTCATAATTTTACGGGGCCGAAGTGCGTTCATGGAACATGTAATGCATTCGAACATGTTAGTCATAATTTTACGCGATAGTTTATCATAGATAAAAGGTTTCTCGTTTCGATTTGGGCTTTCAGTGACTTCATTTTTTATAATGCAGGGACAAAGTGGATTTGGTTCTCCTGTGGATGTGCCGAGGTCGTTGGTAATGCAGGTAGAACCTGGAGTTGGTTCGCCTGTGGACATCGCCAGATCATATATGAGAGACAGGCCGCCTTGGGCATCTCCTTCTTACCCTAACTCTTTGTTTCTGTTTTTTCCTTTTTATAAATATTTATCAGCTTGAGTTTCACAATCTGCTAAGTAATCAGAACTCCTCTTTAAAGAATTGCATTCCTTCTGTACTAGCAAGTGGAATTCTCCTTTTTGAAAATGGATCATATAGAGTATTAACCTGGGGTGGCAGAGGCATACCTGAAGTAATTGCCAGCACCAATCTTGTTTCACTGAAGCCAAAGGAAGATGATTATCCATTTGGTGTTTGGGGCAAAAAACTATTTGAATATCGAAATGTCGGAAAGCCATTACATGAATCAGTAGATTGTGGTCAAAGGTCTTCAATGTGGCCATATATTGTGACGGAGAAATGCAGTGGGAGAATATTTGCTGACCTGTGAGTAGTTATTTTAATTTCATATAATTTGGTGTTTTTTGAAACATTGCTTAAAGCACACTGTTAAATTTGCAGAAGAGATAACCTCTCATTAGAAGATGCTCTCAATTTGGCTTTCTTTTTGGGCGAGCAGATGCATAATCTTCATGTTTTGCCTGTCCCTTGTCCATCTATTCATGATTCGGTTGGAGAAGATTATATACAGCCATCACATGGTAATGGGAATGTTGCAGATAAGATTGTTGGTTCTGCTGAATGGAAGTTATTTGTCAGCACTCTAAACCAGAAAAGGAAGGGTGTGCCGAAACGTTTGTCTGAATGGTATGTAGTTCTCTCTATTATCGGTGTGCTGTGTTGTGAATTCACATACTTGAACTTTATACATTTGTATAACGATCAAGATAGAAGGTCTTTATATGGTTAGGATAAAGATTAGGAATAAAAGAAATGAACATAACCTTGGAATTACTGCAGGACTAAAACCTCAGGCTTTTTTTAGAAATCAATGTAGTTTTACGGTTAAATTGTTAACTCTGATGCCTAATTCAGTATGGAAATTTATTCAGAAATAAAATTAAGAACATTATTCTTGAAGCTGTTTTTCCGATTCTCCACAGTTGTTCTTTACAACTCTGAGTATAATTTGTATATCCCCATGCTCTGATAACTGCATTTTTTTTTCTGTGAAGAATGAGACAGAGGTTCGCGAATCTTGGACCTGGATACACTATGATGTAATGGATTATAATATCTACTTGACCCCTTATTCTTCAGCATCTTCATCTGTGGAAGTTACATCTAACAGCAACATAGTAAATGATTCTTGGTATCCTAGTCACATCCTTGATTTTAGTGATTTGACTTTAGGTAAGTATTGAGTTCTTTCTGAATCTTGTATGTGCTTTTGCTTGATTAATTTTGTTGTTCTTCCCAGAAATTGAAGTCTACATATTAACAGCTATCACTTGATCTTGGAAACCTTCTTAGAAGGTTTATTATATCATCCATTCTCTTTTTAGGACATGAATGCATTTAAAGAACATGGGGATATACAAATTATTATTCTCTGAGAATTAACAGAGAATCAAACCTTCAATTGCTGTTATACTCACATTATTATTTTTTTTTATTATTATTATATTTTTTATTATGTGAAAAAACTTGCACACAGTAAAATGAAACAACTGTCTCCTTGTATTTTAAAATCTGTATGAACTACCATAGCATCAACATCATTGGCTTATTTCTGATATTTGAAATGTGAACTCCATCAGGTTTGGAGGGTGAAAAATGTAATAAAACCAGCTCCAGTGAAGAGGCATTGCAACTGTAGGAATGAGGTTTATCACAAGCAAATTGGTCCGGGGATATTTCAGCAGATGACAGAGCCGGTATGTTTTTCATAACAAGAAACTCGACAAAGTTGCATCAACTGTGAATTGGCATTTTTCATCTTGCCATATTTACTTAAATACAGTTGCATCTATTAAAGTTTTCATATGTTGGCTTTCTAGGTCTGTGAACAGTGCCCTAATTTTGGAGAATGTAATTTATTTTTGTCCTTATATCAGGATGTGTTTTGCAATGTTATAATCAGTGTAATTTGAATATTTGGAGGAAGAGAAAATTGTTGACAATGTTATAATCAGGGTAATGCGGGCTCTTTGTTATGCGACATATGCTTGAGATCATCAAATTAGATATTTTTTACTCATTCGAAAAGGTAATTTTAATAAATCAAAATTATTATCATTTTGTTGTAGAAGTCAAATCGTATCCCAGTCAATTTGCATTAATTCAAAAATTGTCAATTGATATCTTGTGATGAGTTGTGCGTATTGCCGGAATTATGTGTATTGCGTGCAGGTACTCAATATGGAGGGACCTTATTCGGATGATGACATTGATGTAGTTCGTAGACATTGGGCCGAGTGTTTTCTAGAGGTCATTACTTGAGGGTGCGCACTGCATTTTATTTTGGTTTGAAGACCTTTTTTTTTTTTTTGTATGTGACTTGTAGTGATTGTTGTTTTGAACAATGATGAATATTGTTTTTTTTCTTTGGGTGATTTGAATGGATTGAGATACTGTATTTGGTGAAGTACATATTCAATTGATATTTGGTTTTTTTTTAAATATTTGATGTTTTTCATTTGGGAAAAGATGAATACTAAAAATGATTTATAGAAGGTAAAACTTCCCAGAACGTATAATCAAAAAAAAACTGTTATGGAAAGTATTTTTCAGATAGGTTATTGAAAATACAGTTCTGGTAAGTTATACTTTCCAAAACGATATTTCAAAATTAACGATCTGGTAAGTTATACTTTCCACAAGGGTATTTTTAAATACTCTTCTGAAAAGTATAACTTACCAGAACGATATTTTCAAAAACCGTTCTGGTAAGTTATGCTTACCGTTCTGGTATCATATTTACCAGAACGGTATTTCCAAATACCGTTCTGGAAAGTATAACTTACCAGAACGGTATTTTCAATATCGTTCTGGAAGGTATGATTTATCTGAACGGTTTTTTAAAAATACCGTTCTGAAAAGTATGACTTACCAGAACGGTAATTTAAAATACCGTTCTGGAATGTTTAACTTACCAGAACGGTTTTTTGAAATTAACGTTCTGGTAAGTTATACTTTCCAGAACGTCTTTTTTAAAAACCGTTCTGGAAAGTGGCGCATCAACATGGAATGGCACCATTCTAGATCAGAATCTTTTTTTTCTAAAACGCCTTTTTTTTACCCTTCTAGAAAGTCTGCCAATCCAAAAGGGTAAAAAAAAGGCGTTCTGCAAAGTACAGACTTTCTAGAACTATGTCACTACAGAAGGCACAGAAAGGCGTTCTGGATAGGTAAAATTACTCTTCTGGATATGCAATTTTTGCACTAGTGTCATGATTACAGGGGGCGAATGGGATGAACATTCCAGACGAACCCAAAATAGCTATGTACGTGCTGCGAAGGACCTGACCAGAAAGGGGAAAGAGATCGGACAGATGGCTCCAAGCCCGAATGTTTGTTTTGGTTCAGAAGATGAGTATGGGATTATAGCCCCCCATATGGATGCCTTAGTCATAACAACTACCATTGCTAACTACGATGTTCGGCGAATCTTCGTGGACACGGGAAGTTCAGCAGACATCATGTTTTATGACTGCTTCAGAAAGATGAACTTAGATGTAGAATTGGAAGAGGTTACGACCTCTCTTGTGGGATTTGCTGGGGGAGCATTGAAACCCCTGGGCGAAGTAAACCTCTTGGTAACGTTAGGGGAAGAACCGTTCAGACAGACCAGGACGATTCGATTCTTGGTGGTGGACGCAGCTTCCTCCTATAACGTTATGTTAGGGAGACCATCCCTAAGCAAATTCCAGGCGGTAATCTCGGTCCACCACATGAAATTGAAGTTCCCAGCTCAGGATGGAGTGGGTGAGGTTTGAGGAGACCAATACACGTCGCGCCAGACTTATGTAGAGAACATCCGACGGAATGAGGAGGAGAGATAGGCCAAAAGAGCCCGACCAGGAGAGGACCGACCTGGGCAGGCTCCGAGAGAAGAGAATTTGATGACTGTGGAGGTGGTTCCGAGGGACGACATTCGGGTCCTTCGCGTTGGGACGACCCTCAGCCCAGAAGTTTTGGTATATTTGGTGGCCCTGCTACGAAGTAATGTGGACATCATTTCCTGGTCACCCCAGGACCTCGTCGGCATAGACCCAGAGGTGGCTGAACACCACCTCAACATCAGCCCGACAATAAAGCCAGTAAAACAGAGAAAGCGCAATTATGGGCCCGAGAAAGAAGCCATTATTGAAGCAGAGGTAGATAAACTTTTGAAGGCTGGGATGTAGAGGAAATACAATTCCCCGAATGGCTCTCCAACGCGGTCCTGGTGCCAAAAATAGAGGAGGACTGGCGAATGTGCATAGATTTTCGTGACCTTAACAAGGCTTTCCCTAAGGATCATTATCCGCTGCCAAGGATAGACCAGCTACTTGATTCCACTTCAGGTTGCGAGCTCCTAAGCATGATGGATGCTTCACAGGGATATCACTAGATCCGGTTGGCCAAGGAGGAACAGAAGAGCGTCAGTTTTATAACACCGAAAGGGACTTATTACTACGTGGTCATGTCATTCGGGCTTAAGAACGCGAGCGCCACATACCAACGATTGGTGGACAAGATGTTCAAAAACCAGCTCGGGCGAAACATGGAAGTCTATGTAGACGACATGTTGGTCAAAAGCGTGAAGGCGGCCTCCCACGTGGATGACCTGAGGGAAACCTTTGATACCCTGAGGAAGTATAGGATGAGGCTCAACCTCAAGAAGTGCATGTTTGGGGTAAGAGCTGGAAAGTTCCTAGGCCACATGGTCACGGAGAAGGGCATCGAAGCAAACCCGAAAAAGGTCAAGGCTATCACGGACATGCAACCTCCGAAAAGTGTTAAAGAGATGCAATGCTTGGCTGGACGAATGGCATCCTTGAGTAGGTTTATCTCGCATTCGGCTGAGAAGAGTCTGCCATTTTTTCAAGCTTTACGAAAAAGAGCTCAGTTCCAATGGGACGACAAATGCCAGTACGCATTTCAAAAGCTGAAGGAGTATTTAGATGGCATGTCCTTGCTTACAAAACCTGTGCAGGGAGAACCTTTGATCATGTATTTATATATGGGGAAGCAAGCGGTTAGCACAGTCCTGATCAGGGAGGAATGAAATGTGCAGAAACTGGTATACTACTGGAGCAAGGTCTTGCACGAAGCAGAACTGCGTTACGTAGAATTGGAGCGAGCCATGCTAGCTCTGGTTGGGATAGCCCGCAAGCTCCGCCCTTATTTCCTTTCACACAGAGTTGTGGTCAGGACTAATCTACCTCTGAAGGCAGTCATGGATAAACCAGAAGCCTTGGGACGCCTAGTGAAATGGATAATTGAACTCAGTGAGTTCAACATCAGTTTTGAGACGCGAACGGTGATTAAGGCTCAGGCATTGGTGGATTTCATGCAGGAGATGACCAGCCCTTCCGAAGGGACGAAGGAATGGACGATCTACACTGATGGTTCTGTTAGCAACCTCGGCTGTGGTGCAGGAGTAGTGCTGATAGATCTGGAGGGGATCACTACAGAGTATGTTGTATGCATGAATTACTCCCTCTCCAATAATGCTGCGGAGTATGAGGCCTTGCTGAGAGGGATACGTATGGCGAAAGACCTAGGCGCGGATAGGGTATGTGCAATGGCGGACTCGCAGCTGATATGTAAACAAATAACACTACAAGAAATTTGATGTTCGATGACGATACGTTTCGTCATTAAAACTCTATTTTTTCATCACTGAAGAGAAACGATGACGAATATTGAGCATCACAGCGGTTGTCATGGTATTGCTGTCACCATTGGTGAAAGTGACAATTTTTTCAAGCGCGTCACTAAATGTTCGGTTTTAATGACGCTGATGTAAATTGTCATCATAGATGATACTATTTGGTGACGCAGAATTCGTCACGTAAGTGATTGAAAAATTGTTATCAAAAGATCGGTTTTGTCACCATATGTTAACATTTTCAATGACGAACACTTATTTTGTCATCAAAACATTTGAATTTCCGTGACAAACATAACTACAGTGACAATTTTTATTAAGTTATCACGACGCTCATATTGTCATAATATGTATTAAACAATTTCCAAATATAATGTAATTCGTCATGATAGATCTGTTTTAAAGTGACGCAATATTGACCGTCAATGAACATCTATACTTACAATGACAAACCATTGTGTCACCATTTACTTTTAAAGGTGATGAAATTATTCATCACGAAAAAATTAACAATATATGACGAATTTTATTATCATCATAAAAGATATATGTTCAATGATGATTTAATGGGTACATATGGTGATAAAATTCATTGTCATTAAATGAGTTTATATGGTGACAAACCAATCATCATAAATGATTTAGCTTAAGTGACAAGTTCAAAGTATTATGTGATGAAACAAGTTGTCATAATTTATTAAAGTGGCAAATTTGAAATACTTTTGTGACGCTTAAAGTTGTAATAATTGAGTGAACACGATCTCGTGTTCACTTTCATGACGACATAAATTATCCTGAATATGTACATTAATTTGTCATTATTCTTGTAAGGGAAAGTATCATAAGATGAAAATGAAAGAAAAGAAGCATTCATCATTGCAATAGAAATGATAAGAATATTCCAAAATATTTCTTCGACCATTACGAACATATACAAAGACATTAACAATTAGCCAAAATATTACTTTGAAATATCCAGAACAAAAACAAAATTAGTTCTTCAAATAAACAACTAGAATTAATATATTTGGAACATTCAAAACAAGGATCTGGAAGCTTAAACTAAACTTCTCCGACTTGCATTCCTAACTTCATCCCACCCTTTAATAACATTGCCTTGCCGATTTGGAAAGAGAAATGCTTCTGTCCTAGATCTTTGGTACTCTAGAACTTTTCGGCGAGATCACCATTCTTACCGAAGTCGGTGCAGTGAAAGGTGAAGTTTCGACCTGCGATAAGTTT
>BMAC01000451.1:429583-531941 GCA_014905375.1 Phtheirospermum japonicum | reverse complement strand
AAGACAAAAATATCAATGAATAACCAAAAATATTATATTTTGATACCTTAGCCATAAGGCCAGCTTGTCCATGCGCTTCATATTCGCCCGGAGTTCGCTCCCAGAAATATAGCCATCCCTGCCCCCTCACGTCAATCCCACGAGCCTCTTATCCATTCTCATTGAATCACGGCGGGGGAGCAAATCAAAATAGAAAAACTCACATCGGATATTAGTGTTATTTGTAGGTGCGAATCCAATGGAAGCAGACGAGGAACATTTAAATCCGTTATGTCGAAGTCATCCCTTTCATCTTAGCCTCCATATTAATTATACGGCATTGCAGTACTCCCATATTTGATAAAGAAATCATGAAGTTGTTTATATTTGGGCTAATTTATCAAATTAATGAGAGGAAATTTTTTAAATTTTTACGATCCGCAAAGGAGATCTATTGAAACCCTAAGACATCATATTTTAATACTGCCACTCTATCAAGGAAAATATACTTTAGTCCATCATATTTACATAAACCATGTGTCAATTGCTGATGCAGCCACTTATCGGATGGATAGCCGGATACAGTATTGATAAAACCAAAAAGATTGGTTACCAAGAATAGGGGGTACTAACCTCGAATCTGAGATCGGCGACCTGAAATAGATTTCAAACACGTCACGGCGACCTGCTAAGCATTCAACGAACCTCCTAGAGACCTCGCGCGGTCCTTCAAAACCGCACCTTCAGTCGAGTCGGTGATCAGACTCGTGAAGGTCCTCCGATACTTAAGTCAGAAGCAAGAAATAATTTTGAGAGCCCAAATTGCAATAATCAATAACGTATAAAATAAAGAGAGGTATGCACCCCTTTTACAGAGACAAGAGAAGTGTTCCCCAAGCCAGGTTTCCTTCTCCCACCACAATTCCATAAATACCGTGACCGACTTAAAATTAGGATCTCTCCTGCATGCTAAGTTCCCATAATTAATAAATCTCTTACTCGAATTACCAGAATAGGCATGGGCCTGTTAACCTTTCCACATAATTTACGGGATCTCATAAACCATTCATATAAGCCCATTTGGGTCTGACATTTACAAAGCCCATAACCGAGCTCAACAACTAGCACCCAACTCATAAAAACATAAGAGGTCGCGACCCTATATGAGAACTCATCCGCATATTCCAGGTCGCTACTCTATAAACCAGCTCGCTCACCTCCCATAGGATACGCCCTTCCAAGAGATGAGGTCTCTTACCATAAATACCCACATATATTACGTATGGATTCTTAGTGACGCATCAACTAGTCCCCCATGTTCAAGGTGATTGAGGTACGAAATCAGGTAGGACATGTAAACAGAAAGTTAAGAGAGCACAATCACCAAATATAACAATAACACATAAACATACATAAATCACCCTGCCATCTCACCAAACCATATTTTAGAATAACTCAGCTCGGCACACCGAGTTATAACATCAATCATCCCATAAGAATTTACCACATAAAACCGCGACCTCCAAAAGGTCAGCTAGCTGAGCTTGCCCATCCTTCAAGAAGAATGCTCTCTTTTAGAAGAAAAGATATGCAAGTCCCCAGGTTGAGTCCTCAAACTCCATTCCTGACGACCTGAGACCATAAAACCTTCCCTCCGCAGCCTGAAGTCATAACCGGGCACAATAATACAAGAAAATACAATCATATGCTTTTGAAAAGTCAAAACACCATAAGCCATTTACTTGACCCAAAACAGGTCGATAAAAAAATCATTCCATACCACAAACCATAATCATTACTTAAGCATTGCCTTATAACCATAACCATTTCGTTAGCTCTCCAAGACCCCATACTATAATCCAAAATAGCCTAACTCTCAATACCGAGCTGCTATAATACCACTTATCTGACAAGAACTCACCACCTCACGACCTCTGAAAAATCAGCTCGCTCAACCCCCAGGAAGAATGCTCCTCCCAGAAGAAGAGGTCGCTTAAAAGTCCCCATATTTCATGGTGAACGCCCGGAAATATCCATCAACCTACAATCACAAAAACCATCCATTACAACCTACAGGCGTACGCAGGCACAATAACCCAAAACATATAATCATGCATTTTTAGTAGGTCAAAACACCATAAACCCTTTATCCGACCTAAAAACAGGTTAGCCAAAAAGTCATCCCATAACAGAAACCATAGCCATGTGAAATTAATTAAGCATCGTTCCATAGCCATTAATACCAATGAGCCTTTTCTAACCATAAAAGCACAGAAACCCAAAAAACCATAAACCATAAAGACATCATCGACCTAAAATAGTTCGGCCAGTAAACCATTGCACCCATAAATCATCGCTAACCTAATAAAAGCATCAACCCATTCCATATAAACCATCACCAACCTAATAAAAGTGTTAGCCCAAAACACACTCATAAAATATATGCCGAATCAAGCAAAAATCATATTAAACCACATATGACCCAGAAAAACCATTCAGTTCCCCAAGTTCAAATAAAACAATTAGTCCGTACACAATCCAATTGTAACCATATAACAATAACATGGGACTGAGAAAACTACTTAGTCTCCCATGTTAAGATAATGCAATCAAATCAAAATAACCAGGCCACATCAACTCAATAAAGCTTGACCATAGAAATTTAAGAAAACTACGTAGTCCCCCAAGTTAATGCAACCAAGTATTTCAAACATGTCAAAGTAAATGCCAAACAAACCTATTTTGCACATAGGTCGCACGAATTGATAACTAATCACAATCATACTGCACCCCATAAGATCATGAGATCCAAGAAATAATCAAACCACGAATCACTAATAATCCCATGGAGCTAAAACAAGCCCGCATATAAAAAGTAAACATATTAGATCGCAAAGACATAAACATCCATAACATAACACAACAGCTCGACAAAGATATGTAAGTCAAACATATCCTTCCCAAACATATAAAATAACATGATCACATCCTTTAACCATATAAAAACCATGAAAATAGCTTGCCAAGTTTTATTACATATTGAAAAAAGCCATCCACCCCGAAGAGTACATCACAACCAGCCCGCCCCGAGGGGTAATGGAACAACCGCCTCGAAGGGTATAACATCATAACCACCCCAAAGGGTAAAACACCATAACCGTCCCGAAGGGTAAAACACCATAACCACCCCGAAGGGTAAAACACCATAACCGCCCCGAAGGGTAAACACCATAACCGCCCCGAAGGGTAAAACACATCACTGCCTCGAAGGGTAAAACGTACACAGCCCGCCAAGAAGGGTAAAACACATTACCACATAATCATAGAACATACTATGTAGGCACCCAACAAATAATCTATGGAACATATTAGTCAAACACATTCAAAACAATAGAGCACATGATAATCAAACACATTCTCCTAGACACATAACTAACCAAGTAAAGAGTATGTTAATCAAATATACTCAAACACATAATCTAAGAATGCAGAGAACATGTTAGTCAAACATATTTTTCGCAATCCATAAATCATGAACCATCCATAAACCATCGCTGACCTAATAGAAGCGTCAGCCCATAACTATAAAAATCATCGCTGACCTAATAGAAGCGTCAGACCATAACCATAAAAATCATCGTCGACATAATAAAAGTGTCAGCCCATAACCATAAAAACCATCGCCGACCTAATAGAAGCGTCAGCCCATAACCATAAAAACCATCCCGTCTAGCTATGCATAAGACATCGACTATTTTTCAACTAAAAAAAAAAAAGAAGCCCACAATTATTATCCACAAGAAGACCAAAAAAAAAAAAAAAAAAAAAGACAAAAATATCAATGAATAACCAAAAATATTATATTTTGATCTGAGCCATAAGGCCAGCTTGCAGATATTAGCGTTATTTGTAGGTGTGAATCCAATGGTAACAGGGGAGGAACATTTAAATCCGTTATGTCGAAGTCATCCCTTTCATCTTATCCTCCATATTATGGATACGGCAGTGCAGTACTCCCATATCTCATAAAGAAATCATGAAGCTGTGTATATTTGGGCTAATTTACCAAATTAACGAGAGGAAATCTTTGAATTTCTTTACGAGCCGCAAAGGAGAACTATAGAAACCCTAAGCCATCATATTTTAATACTGCAACTCTCTCAAAGAAAATATACTTTAGTCCATCATATTTACATTAACCATGTGTCAATTGCTGATGTAGCTACTTATCGGATGGATAGCCAGATACAGTATCATCCCATTCCTTTTTACATAATAGGAGGGATGAAGGATATTTAAAAAAAACCCTCTCAAAATAAAATAAAAAAATAATATAAAAAAAAGAAATGGAGGAGAAGGGATCTAGGTCTAGCCATCATTGAGGAGCATGAAGAGAGGGAACTCATTGCATCCATCTTCCTCATCTCATCTTGAAACCTCACAACCTATTAACCTAATATTCGAACTTCTCATTAAAAAATATTTATTAATACATACAAAATACCAGTAATCAACCAAAGTTAACATAATCCATAAAAAAAGAGTAATTCAAGATTAATGAAAAAAAACGTACACAAACACATAAACCTTAAAAAAAAGTCAAACAACCAATTCACACTTGAAACTGGAATTTATTAAAAAACAGTATCAAATGATGGTAAAGTCAGTTCATGTAGAACTTTCAAATCTCCAGTAACCCCTCTATTAAAAATATTTGAAATAGACATAATGTACACAAGTTGACGTATTGATTCATATCACATGTAATCTTGAACTTGTTTTTCATCTCTGATTAGTTTGCCACAAGAATTTGATCAATAAGTTCACATATCATGATTTATACATTAATCTACACGCGTGAGAAAACCTCCTCGATCGTACCATAATTGCCAAAAGTAAATTTGAACATTACTTCATATCATTATGTTAGGAGGACACTTGTTATTTACCTTGTTGTACAAAATTAACTTTTAACCTTGTGGGCCCAGAAATTGAACGACCCACATTCATTGAGCCCATATGAATAATTTTATAACTGTTCCATTTTCTAGACTAACTCCCTTTTCCTCTCCTGTAAAAATACCAAACCCATCATTTACAGCCGCCATCGAAGTTCCTCTAGCTTGTTGAAGATGAAATTCTGCGTAATCAATTTCAAGAAAGCACCTCTACCAGTATTTTTATATCAGTAATCATGGTTTAAGTCTTTCTACTTCAATTTCCTCAATCTTTCAATTTCAAATTTATCTTCTTCTTCTCTTTCTTTTTTTCTTTTTTAGTCACTTCTTCAGACACTGATTCATAAACCTAGACCATGACAGGTCCTTAGAATCATTTGGTAGCTCAGAACCTATTTCAATCGAGGAAGAACCTCTCTTCTAATAACATAGCAAGAAAAATAAAGCCCCCCTTAGATCTGGTTTAATGGATGAACCAGAGGGTTGCCCTACTAGGATGAACTTTAAGAGAAAACTGCTCACATTCACTAGGGTATTGTTACCCTTCTTGTGGGGATGGAGTCCCCCAGTTCCAAAACTTCCCTTTAGCCGGATTTCTTGCCCAACCTTGTGTCTGTAGTGCCTTTCTCCTCTCACATCCATCTCCCACCTCTTCCCACAAAGGGAATTAGGGTAGTGCTCACCAATACCTGGTTATTATCAAATCGTGAGCTGGTACATATTATCCTTGAGAACCTCTACCTCACTGACCATACGGAACCTATTTTCCCTGTCCCTAGAGTAGAAATGTTGCCGAAAACCCACCATTTAACTATATTACTATTATTGAGGACCTTCTATCTACAAGGTTAGGGTTCCTCTCCACCCCTTTCAAATTAAGATATCCAAGAGATATGAATTCCATCTACTTCAGTTGACTCCCAATTCGGTACGTTTGATCACTGGCTACCTAATTCTATGTGGTCGGTTAATTTGCGTACTACCTTTTAAAATTTTAAAAAGTGAATTATGAATCTCCCCTGTAATAGGAAGGACTTGATTGTACTGCGGCAAGATCAACCTGAGTTATGTCTCTCGAGGAATGAAAATCGAAGTGGACGTTTTTGTTCGAACGATACGGAAATTAAAATAAAACCAAACACAAGATCACTAAGTTTGAAATGTTTTTGTTTTTATAAACTATGACGAGAATTTAATAGAAGACGTTTGAAAGGAAAGCAATTAAAATACAATTGAAAGAGGACAAGTTTTGAAAATTAATAAAGAGCAAATGTCTAGACTCATCTCTACGTTTAATTAAACAATTTATCAAGCATTTAATGTGCATAAGCCAGGATCGTCAGTCTCAACCTCAATTTGATTTAAATACGACATTGATATCTCCTTTCAGTATCAATCAATGTCTAATGATAATTAAGAGTCAGAGAAATAATTAATTTAAAAAAAAAACCATACAAATTGATATATGCATAATAAATTGGTCAATAATTTCCCAATCAATAGCTATAAACTCACCTAGGTTCTAGACCAAAAAGATTTATCCTAAAGACATAAAAATTAGCAAGAAATCAAGGAAAGAGCAAGCAGGAACATAAATCAAGCAATTAAAAATATAATCATGAAATTAAGCAACCAAGTACAAAATAGAAAGTAGATCTAACATGCTAAGCATAAAAGAATCACAAAGTTCAAAACTGTAAAAGAAATAATGAGAAACGTTGACTAGATCTATAAAATGAGTAGATAGAAATTTGAAAAGCAATAAAGACAATTAAAATGGAAAGCAAACTCTAATTCAAAATAAGATCCTGAATCCTTATTTGTCACATAATAAGAAATTCAAAATCTTGCTTGAAAAAGAGTAGAAATGAAGACTAGATCTAGGGATTACTAAAAGAAAGCAAAAGGCAATTAAAAAGCAAATAAATGACAATTGAAAGAGAAAACTTACTAAAATTAAACTAGAGATATTCAAACCTTGCTTGTCGCTTAGCAATAAAAATCTAATTTTCAACTACAAAAGCTTGAAATAAAATCAAGATCTAATGGAGCAAAACCTAAACTAAAAATATAAAAAAGATGATCTAAAACCTAGATTAGGTAGTGGATAATTGATAATGAGGAAGAATCCTCATTATATATGAGTCTAATACATAATATGGTGTCAAAAGGGACATTTTCTCTGAAAGTATCTCAAAAATCCTGGAAATAAGTCGGTGCACGCATTCAGGTGCAAGTGTGCTCCACTTACGGCGAAGTGATGAGTCAGTTGCAAAACATGTGGATTCAAAAGGCATTTTGAGGCTCTGAAACGTCGAATTAGCTTTGGATGTCTGAACATGAAATGTATCCCTGCCTCTTGATATCATAAGAAACTCAAATTACATCAAAAGAATTATTGTGCAAAGAGTTATGGACACCATATCAAGACATGGCATATCTGGGAATTCAACACAGTGTTTTCACTTCTAGATAACTTTTGCCATCATAAACTACGAACTGGGATAAGTGGTATAGATAAAAGTTTTATATCTCTATATTATATTTCCAATGATATAAAATAGAAGCAATTACTACGAGAGGTCAGGGAGCTATAATCAAAATACATCAACTGCTACATCTAGCGAGCGAATGCGTAAATCGACAAAGTAAATTTCAAATACAAGCAATTACCATGAGTGAATAGGCTAGTCTTTCTCTACTTCCATTTCTTTAATATTTCAATTTCAAACTTAAAACTTATTAGTTATCACTCCTTTCTTCATCTCTTTCTTTCCTTTTTTTCTTTTGGTTTTTTTAGTCACGTCTTCAGACACTGATTCACAAAACCTAGACAATGACAAAACAATAGATTCATCTTGTAGCTCAAAACCTATTTCATTCAAGGATGAACCTCTCTTCTGGAAAAATAAAGCCCCCATTAGGTTTGGTTTAAGGGATAAATCAAAGGGTAGCCCTAACTAGGACGAACTCCAATAGAAAACACTAACAATCACTAGTGTAATGTTACAATTCCTGTGGGGACGGAGTCCTCCAATTCCAAATCTTCCCTTGAGCTGGATTTCTTGACCAACCTTGTATCTGTAATGCCTTCATATTCTCATATCCATCTCCAGCCTCTTCCCACAAAGGGAATTAAAGTATTACCCACCAATATTTGGCTATTACCGAATCACGAGATGCTACATTTTTCCTTGAGAACCTATGACTCACTAACCATATGAAACCTTCCCAGCCTCGAGAAGCAGAAAAATTATTGAAAACCAACATCTAACCATATTACTATTATTGAGGATCACCTATCTACAGGGTTAGGTTTCCTCTCCACCTCTTTTTAATTAAAATATCCGAGAGGTTTGAAGTACCTCTACTTTAACTGACTCCAAATCTGGTACATTTGATCACAGGAAACCTAATTTGTGCTCATTCTATTAGGTAGAATCGAACATAAGATTTTTCTTCTTCTATTTTATTCGAAAGGACATAAAGGTTCCTTTACCTTACTGCTAGGAATAACACACACTACTTCACCAAAACCTCCTCTAAAGTTCTCCATTAGCGCACCAGATTCTTCTTCCTTAAATCCTCTAAACCCTGGGTTTTTTTGACTGAGTGGTGTGAGAGTACCCTTCTCTTACATAAGATTACCAAGAAAATACCCTACTCCTTGAAACCGAGCCATGTATGAAGCCTAAATAGCGACTTGGAATAAGCGATCCTTCGATGTGGTCCTGCAAACAAAATCGGAATGGGTTCTTTATTTTGTTGGTCTGAGTAGGCGACCTCTTTTCTTTCTATCGCAACCTCAATTTGATAAGTCTCTTAATAAGAGAATCATTTATGATCCGCGAATTCTCGACGCTCTAGTTTGAGAATCCGTCTCCGCAAGAGTACGGAGCCGGTTGTAGGGCGGCGAGTTCTTCCCGAGTTGTGTCTCTCGAGGATGGATGTTATCGGCTTGTCGGTTTCTTATTTCCTCTTATTGTCGATTTAAAATTAAACTAATCTAAACTAGGAAAGCGATAGTCATTGATTTGGATTCGGTTTTTATAACTAAACTTTAATTGAAATATAAGATTTAAAAACATTAAAACATTTAAAGGAAATTAAAGCTTATATTAAAAAGATTCAATCTAAACTAATTAACTATTAAAACTTAATAATTTGAAATTAAGGAAAATGGAGGGAAAATTAAAGTCAAGCTTATTTGAATAAGTCAACATAAGTCTTAACAAAAATTAAAGTTTAAAAAGGAAGATTTTATAAAACTTCTAAAAACTTAGAAATTGATCTAACAACTAAATAACTTAAAAGCATAAGTTCATAAGCTAGAAAGCTATAAAATGAAATTGAAGGTTTTGATAATCAAAAGAACCACTAAAACTATGATCCAAACATCAACACAATATTAAGAAGGAATAACATGAAAATAAAACTAGATTATAGAAAGATATTACCAAATGTATTGATTCCACAAAAGCTTGAAGGAGAAAAGCTTGAAAGCTGAAGGATTCTTTCACAAAAGAAACCTAAAACAAAGCTTGAACAACTAACTAACTAAGATCTAAACTTAACTAATCTATCACTAATTACTAGGATTTATGGAAATTAAAAATAAGCAAAATATGAAAAAAGGAGAATGTTTCTGGTTTTGGAGGAGCTTCCTTGGGGAAGAAAGCCCTCTGATGCAAGTTGTCAAATTGAAAAGACGTCTGATTACTTATTTCTTCAAAAATTCTGCTTTTCAGTCGATCTTGAGAGGACCCAGTCGATCGACAACAGTCGATCGGCTAAGTAGGCAGTCGATCGACTGCGTCGTCCAAAACGCCAAAACTCCCTGGAATCCAGTCGATCCTGGGAGTTCAGTCGATCGACTAGAATTGCAGTCGATCGACTGCACTTCCAGTCGGTCGACTGAATTTCTGCAACCGGCTCGATTCTCGTTCTTTTCACGTCCGCCGGTTTATCGAGCATCGTCCGTTGCGCTCCCTTGCTTTGTCCGTCCATTCCCGAGTCGAGTGAAAATGATCCCAAACGAGCGCGGGCCCCGCTTGGACGTCCTACGGCCAATAGAAAAACGAAAAAGTGAAAAAACTACGAAAACTAATAATAAAACGTACAAAAACTAAGAAAACCTAGAAATAACGAAAAACGGCCAACTCGACTCCTAAAACACCTAAAAGCAAGCGAAACACACGCAACGTGATACAAAAACAATAGCAAAAATATGTACAAAAAGATGCAAATCAACCACCCCACACTTAGAACGGTTTCTTGTCCTCAAGCAAAACAAACGTAAATTTACAAAATTACCCCCGACCAACCCTAAACTAATGCACAAAATAATTCGAGACGTTGTACGCTACGTTGCTTGTTAGCTTTGGCTAAAAGGACGACAATGTGCGTTTGTTAAGGAAATTTAGATCGACTCTCGAAACCTAAAAGAACTTAAACAATTCACCAAGTCGGTCCCCTCGTCCTTGACTCGGCTAAGGTCTATCCACGCTCGAACCGTTAATTGGCTCCCTACTAGCCAAGATCATTTACACCTCTCTTTATAAATATATACTAAAAGTCGAAAAGGAAAATGTGTTATTCAACAACTTCAAGGATTTATAACGTATCCTTGTTTATTCGTCTCTCTTTTTTTTTCTCTTTTTTTATTTTTCTTTTTCTTCTTTTTCTTTTTCTTTTTTTTTTAGTACCATAGACGTAAGGTACTTGAATAGTAAGTAAGAATGAAAATGCGAAGCTTTCAACGACTCCAATCATTCGTTTCTACTAGCAACTTACAAGATTCTCGATCAAGCACGTGGAGCAATTGACGACTCCAAATTACAAAACAAAAACCTATAGAGAGCGTTTGATGACGAGGGCTAGTCGAGGCATTAGTTCTAAACGAGCACAAGGATAGCACGAAGCTAAAATCGAACGGAGATCCCAATAAGTTAAACCACCTAAGTCCACTATATTCGATCGAAAAACTAAATACCCTAACAAATCATCAAACCCGCGTCACTTCGCCAAGGGTCCAAGCAATAATAGCACACACGTTACTCAAATTAACACAAGCAAGCATACGATGAAATTAAAAACCTAGGACGAACTCTAACCACCCCACCCTTAAAACCTAGCAATGTCCTCATTGCGTATTTAAGCTAAGAAAAGCAGTAAAAAGGTGTAGGGAAAAGAGAACGCCCCTATGTCCGAGCTTGTGTCGTCGTGGTTGTGCAAAAGTTGTCGCCGGGAGCCAAGGCAAGCAACAAGCTATCTACAAGGTAAGGCAAGGTGGAGAATTTGCACAAAAACAACCTATTTACAAAAACGAAAATATTTTTGAGTTTTTGAAATTTCTATTTTGTTTGGATTTTTTTTTTTGTATTTTGAGAATAAGAGCGAAGGTTAGGGTTCGTTGGGCAGTCGGTCGACTGCCCCATCCGGTCGATCGACCGCAGTCGATCGACTGTCGGCTGTCGATCGACTGCTCATGCCAAAAGTTCAGAATTGCCTGGAATCCAGTCGATGTTGAACCACCAGTCGATTGGGCAGTCGATCGACTACATACCAGTCGATCGACTAGGTATTCAGTCGATCGACTGCATTTCAGTAGACAACCTCCATTTTCGATCCTCTTTTGTCCCAAGACTCCATGGCTGAACCTACACAAACCCAAAAACTCCATTAACAAGAAAAGAGTTAGAAAAGGTTAGAACGTCGTGGGTTGCCTCCCACGTAGCGCGTTTGGTTAACGTCGTTCGCTCGACGGTTATACAAAAATATTATTCGGGATCCAAGAAGAGGTGACGATCATGCCACGCCTTGGTGTTCTCGAGTAGACACACCGGATGATCAAAATCACCAAGGCGGGCTCGTCGGGCAAGCCGGAAGATCGAGTCATAAAAAATGTGGGCTTGCTTCGGTGGTCGTAAGGGTGAGTAGTCGACCACCCAAACGTGATCATCCCAAAACGGGTCGACGTATTTCTTCGTCTCCCCGACCGTCATCTCCTCTCTCTCGAATTTAGAAATAGTCGAAGTCGGGCACGAGAGAGTAGGACCCCGCACATCTTCCTCGTCCTCTTCCACCTCCTCTTGTTCAAGTAGTAATAAATCGTTGGGTGGTGGCAAAAGAGGCTCGATCAACTCCACATCCTCCAAGACCGGCACAACTACATCTTCCTTGCCTAAAGCAGGTAATCTCGACAATCCAAGTGCCATCGGAGACCTCCAAGATAACACCCCCTCACTTTCCACTACAACCTCTTCACAATACCCAAGAGGGGTTACGTTGTCTTCCGACCTATTCTGCTCATCCTCTAAATCCACCTCATAGCGCTCCTCTTTCGAAAGATCATCAAATCTCAAATTTCCATCAACGACCGTGGGCACCACCACATCAAAGATGGGCATCTCGTCAAGGCACGGTTTCTTAAGCTCATCCACGTCATTGGAAATTTGCTTAGCGTGAGTCTCCATGCGAGTGAGGCATTCAATGAGGTCGGCTAAGAGAGACTCCACGTCCGGGAGTTGGGACGTAAGCGAATCTTGAAAGAGTGAGGTATAAGGGTCATCGCTCAGGGTATACGAGCTCGAGGTGGGTAGATTGTAAGAATCGTAGCTCGAAGGAAGGGCGAGTGGAACATATGGATCGTCAAAACCCGGATCAAAAGGATCACGAGTCGGTGCATACGGATCTATGATCGGGTTATGGGGATATGAAAATGGAGGTGAATGTGGAGGATTTGGGTCATAATGATCGGAAGAGTAGATCCATTCTTTCCCGATCGAAGCATACGGGTCGTCATATTCGGGAGTGGTGTATGGATTTGGATATTCGGGAGTTTGGATGTAAGGGTTGTCGTATGGCAAACTAGCTCGGTAGTTTMCCATCCTCGGCCGGYTCAATTAAGCGYRGGAGGCATCCTTTGATCGTKTAGAGTGTGGGCGGGCGGAATCGGACTCTCGAACGGAGTTGCCATCGTTCGCTCCTCGATTATCGGTGATAATAGCGGAGGTAACGGGACGTCGGACCTACCCTGCATACACAACAATGACAAAATATTACGCGTATCGAATGTAAAACGACGAACCAATCTAACTATGAACTACGTTAAAGATAAGAGTAATTAAGAATACCATTGGCCTTAACCCATCCCCGGCAACAGCGCCAAATTTTTGATCGGCGAATCCTCGATGCTCTAGTTTGAGAATCCGTCTCCGCAAGAGTATGGAGCCGGTTGTAGGGCGGCGAGTTCTTCCCGAGTCGTGTCTCTCGAGGATGGATGTTATCGGCTTGTCGGTTTCTTATTTCCTCTTATTGTCAATTTAAAATTAAACTAATCTAAACTAGGAAAGCGATAGTCATTGATTTGGATTCAGTTTTTATAACTAAACTTTAATTGAAATAGAAGTTTTGAAAACATTAAAATACGAAAAGGAAATTAAAGCTTATTTTAAAACGATTAATCTAAACTAATTAACTAAGAAAGCTCATAATTTAAATTAGGGAAAATGGAGGGAAAATTAAAGTCATGCTTATTTGAAAAAGTCAACATTAATTTAACAAAAATCAAAGTTTGAAAAAGGGAAGATTTATAAAACTTCTAAAAACTTAGAAATTGATCTAAACAACTTAACAACTTAAAAGCATAAGTTCAAAAGCTAGAAAGCTATAAAATGAAAATGAAAGTTTTGATAATGCAAAGTAGCAACTAAATATGATCCAAGCATCAACACAAGATTAAAGGAAATAACATTAACATAAAACTATATTAATGGAAAGAGTTTACCAAATGTATGATCCAACAAAAGCTTGAAGAAGAAAGCTTGAAAGCTTGAAGGATTCTTCACAAAAGAAATCTAAACCAAAGCTTGAACAACTAACTAACAAGGATCTAAAGCTTAACTAATCTATTACTAATTACTAGAATTTATGAGAATTTAAATTGAGCAAAATATGAAAGGGAATTGTTTTCTAGTTTGAAGGAACTCTCCTGGGGAAGAAAGGACCTTCTGCAAGTTGCTTGAATTGAAAAGACGTCTGATTACTTAATACTTCAAAAATTCTGCTTTTCAGTCGATCGACTGCGACGTCAAAATGGCCTGAAGCGCTGGAATCCAGTCGATCTTGAGAGGACCCAGTCGATCGACAGCATTCGATCGGCCAAGTAGGCAGTCGATTGACTGCATCGTCCAAAATGCCAAAAATCCCTGGAATGCAGTCGATCCTGGGAGTTCAGTCGATCGACTAGAATTGCAGTCGATCGAATGCACTTCCAGTCGGTCGACTGAATTTCTGAAATCGGCTCGATTTCTCATTCTTTTCACGTCCGCCGTTTTATCGAGCCTCGTCCGTTGCGCTCCCTTGCTTTGTCCGTCCATTCCCGAGTCGAGTGAAAATGATCCCAAACAAGAGCGGGCCCCGCTTGGACGTCCTACGGCCAATAGAAAAACGAAAAAGTAAAAAAACTACGAAAACTAATAATAAAACGTACAAAAACTAAGAAAACCTAGAAATAATGAAAAACGGCAAACTCGACTCCTAAAACACCTAAAAGCAAGCGAAACACACACAACGTGATACAAAAACAATAGCAAAAATATGTACAAAAAGATGCAAATCAATTTACCTCCTTATTATAATTATACTTGTATCTCAAAACTAACCACCTATTTCCTTTTCTTGTAATGGAGAGTATCCTCTTCTCTAGTGAAACCAAGTTGAAAAATAACACCACCTCAAAGGTTGTAGATCAGGTTTCCACAGAGTCATCTCAAAAGAAGGACGATCCCCCAGAAGAGGTCACAGAAGAGCTGAACAAGAAGAAAAAAAGAAAACAAGCTGGGGCCCCTGACCTTTCAACCAACCTCTTCGCCACACTAAGAGTTATCTCAAATATAGGCGCTCGACCTGAACCTCCACATCTTCCAACTCTGCCTAGAAAATCCAAGCGAACCAATACTCGCAAGTTAGCCAGCTTGGCATCCCCAATTATGCCAAAATGGCTACTTAACTTCGAGGATGTCAACAATTTCCCACCATTCTTCCAGATGTAAGTGCTTCCCACCAACCAGAACCTGCTCGAGGGCATAAGCGTACCTCACCAGGTGGCCTTGATTGCCTGTAACATTGCCCAGGTATATCGCAATACTTTTTAACCTTTTAGCATTATAAATAGAACTATATTGCTCATTAATTAGCAATACATTACTTCAAAAATAGAACAAAGTTGCTATAAAAGAATCACCATTTTCTTGTGACTTGTGTGATTCATCACACTGAAAATGCACTCACAGACATCTTATTCTGTGATAATAGATAGAAGTGCATTACTCATTAATTAACACCGCATTACTCGTTAATGATCACAACATTACTTTGAAAAATAACATTAGGTTGCTGGGAAAAAATGTCATTATTTTCGTGTAACTTGAGTCATATCCATGTTCTTCTCCATTAAGCATCAATTCAAAAACACCAACAAACCCTAAAATTGCCTCAACCTGCAACAGTTTTCATCCAGGATTCATTTGGTTCAATTTTCGATGACCGGTCACCCAAAATTGCCTATTAAAACCTAAACACCACTGAGCCCAAACCGCGAAAACACCATTAATCAAAAACCCAAAAGTCATCCATAATTCAAAGAGAAAGAAAAAGGGCAGGTGAGGGGAGAGAAATAAAGTCTAAATGTATTAGTTGTCACTGCAACACCACCTGAAACTATGAGTCTCGATCGGCGGTGAGTTTAGAGATAGGGTTTTTCAAATCATTGTTTTAAAAACCTCTCGCCCCTTATCCGCTCATGCAACGTCGTCGGGATGCAATCAAGGACTATACAATTGCCGGAATGGCATGGTTGGGGTCTCCTTGGCGTTGTCGCATACTGTGTGAGTTAGAGAGAGAGAGAGAGAGATGATACAGACAAAGAGAATGAGTTTCGGGTTGGAGATGAGAAAATAAATGGGCTTTCAAATTACATATACACTACTTATTCACATATTATTGACTTACTAGAATAATATAATTAATTTTGTCCATCCATTTTGTAACACCGCAAATAAAATACTACTTTAATAATAATAAAAATGAATAAATAAATAACTAATCTTTCACCTTCTGTTCGTTAAAACTTGCTGCAATGGTAGACTCAATACAACTAAACTTTATACAAATAAATTTTTTTTGATTAAAGGTAGCCCTAGTCAACGAGCCATTCTTCACTGGGAGGATCGAGATTAGTGTTACTCTCATAATGTCGATATCTAGGGAGTTTGGTTTTAAAACAAAAGAGAGAGTGAGCTAAAAGAGCTCAGTGAGGGAAAGCAAATGAAAATACAGATTTTCTTTTAAAATATAAAATTGACAAGAGTTTAGAAAATAATTTTTACAAGATCTCAAAGCATTTGTAGTGCAAACCTATATTCATGCGTGTAACAAAACCCTAGTCAACAACAAACACATAATTCAACCAAACTATGACTTCATTATATTAATCAAAATTAAAATATTTTTAAAAAAATAAACAATAGATTTTCCAAAAATTTAACCAATTATGGTATTTAGAATAGACGAGTAATACTATCTTATCTTCAAAAAAATTAATAGAAAACAATTAATAGTTGAACAGACAGGAAAATCTATCTCGTTCCAAAATAGTCAGTCCGATTAGTGAGTGTCTGGGTACGGAACTCTAGTAGTGGCTCCCACGCGTATCACTTAGCTTCCGAAGGACTTTAGAGGTGGCTCCCACGCGTAGCACTTAACTTTCGAGCCAGATTAGCTCACATAAATGTAGAATTGATGCCGATCAAACATCGACCCACACGTTTTCGCTCACCATGAAAGATGACACTCCAATAGGCCGAAGCCTCATTCGCCTTATCCCTCCCAGTAGGCTCGAAATCCCTTTATCCATGGGATTCAAACCCAGGGTACGTCATATTTCGGAATATACCCAATATAAGATCCAAATCTTTCCGTCGTCTCTGACCCGACCATGAAAAATGGGAATTTGTGCCATGAGTAGTCAAGCAAGAACCACAAGCAATCTGCTCGATTGATTGCCCAAACTACTCGTGCCTGACAGATAGTGACAGTGACAGTGACAGACAGTAACAGTTGATAGTAACAATCGATAACAGACAGTCGATAACAATAATCGAGTTCAAATGTTATCAATAACCTTTGATATAAAAACATATAATTGGACTTAAGATTCAAAATCACAAGTTCAATGCACACTTGTACATTTTCCCTCAAAATAAGATTTTTCAAAAGGCTTATACAAGCGGAAAAATATGTTCAAGCTAAAAGTGCTTCATGAATTGGAAAATCTCAAAATTTCCAGTTAAAAATACTTTACTCACAGATAAGCACAAATATTGCAATATGATTTGAGAATTTTCAAACTCCCTAGTTAAGAAAGTCTTACTCACCTTTTTTGAACTTCTTTCCAGAATCAAGCATATTGCTACGACGACTTTACAAGGATTCCGGTCTAGTACATGCAATGTCCCGACACTTTCAAATAAAACCCCACGTTGTCTCCTAAAATATAGTATAATTATAAAAATATATGAATATAACGTGTAATACATTAATAATTAACATTTTAAGATACTTGAAATTAGAAATAATTCCAGACATGAAACATGATAATAATAACGCTCGGGTATTGAGTCTCTGAACTCGAAAGTTGGGTCTTGGGTCTCTAAACTCGAAAGTTGTTTGACCCATTTTGAATCCAAAGTAAGAAAATTGTCATTTTCCTTTCATGTCGACATCCCCAATATAATTAAAAAATACTCAAATAATGAAATATATCATACAATTAGTTCACTTTAATACATGTACAGTGTGCAACCATAATTCAAACCCTAAATTTCATTAATCGAGAAAAAAATGTAAAATTAGGCATGACGTGTTACTAAACCTTGTACCAATTCCAAATTACTTATACGAATTCCAAGTGACACGAGATTAACTGCATCACCAACTACCACTCTTATTCTTTCCTTATTTACTTGTTTATCATTTTACTTGTTTATTATTTAGTAGCTTACAACCCATTTTCCAAACTCTTAAATAAAACTTCCGTACCATTCTATTGTTGTTAACCTATATATATCCATAGTACAAATGAATAACTATTACTAGTCCCAGTTTTGTGTTAAAATGATACCTTTTGGGGATTTTTAGTCTAGGTATAAATAAAAACTTTCTTTCATTTTTTCATTTGCAGTCCAGACTTAGGGTTTTTCCCCCTCACCCTCTCGCCCCTCTCTCACAGTGATATTTTTTTGTAGCCGTTGTCATTTGTTCGTGAGTGAAGAAAAGAGGGGAAAAGAAGAAATAAACAACAGTATTGTATGGAAAAATCATCTGAACTTTCTTATATCTCTCAATTGCAGATGACAAAAAAAAAAAAAGAAAAGGGGTTCTCCTTTGTGGAAAGGAAGTTCAATTCTCGCAAAGAATTAATAAATTATTTCAAGAAATTTCTCACCCCGAAATAACTAAAAAATTAAAAGAGAGAGAAAAGAGAGAGGAATATGCCGTTATGTTGAGACTAAAATCAATTCCATACCATTATGGTCTTACTTTATTTATTTAATAAAATTATGGAATCAGTTAACCATCCTTATTACCATTATTTAACTTATCATGTAATTAACTAGTCTTGTGAGTATTTTGATTAGAAACTCCATATGGTATTAGCCAAATTCTAAGTTTCAGTCTCGTATGTCATATAACCAAGCTAACTCTTATGAAGTACAATTAGTCTTTAAGATAATTTATTTTTCGATCAAGAGCAATAGAACCCCTAAATTCTCTGCCCTTCTCAAAACAATCTCAAATCAAAACTCACAAGTTAAATCACCCAGGCACCAAAACAAGAAGAACACATGCTTTTAAAAATTATCAATAATGAGTTTAGATATACACAAAAAAAATGGACTTTTCATTTAAATTATAATGAAAATCATTTTACCCATTTGAGATTTAGATCTCATTCGAATAGGGCCAACAAATCCCCGAAGGATATCCTTTATTGGGTTCGATTTCCCTTCAAATAGTCTCAGCCGTGTCTTATGGAATCCTTGGCGGTGGATGGACGGCCGCGAATTGCCCACAAATGAGTGGCAGCAGAAGATCAGAGGAAAACAGACCATGGACACCTCACGACGATTTCCCTGCTTCCTCGAACTTCACCTGAACTGGCCGTTCACAGGCGGTAGTCATCGGTGGCTACTAAAGCACTCGGAGATGCGGCATTTGAACAAAAAGCAAACTGTAAGGAGAATAAGAAAATAAAGAGAGAAAGAAGAGCTTCGGAAGGGCGGCAGTGCACGGTGGCTGCAACATATTGGTGGTGGCGCTGTGATGATGAGAGAGAAGGAAGGATACCTTCAATCTCACCTTACACTTTATGAGTGTGTGTGTGTAAAATGCTGAAAAGTGAGGCTTGAAGCTAGGGTTTGGGTATTTATATGGCTTGAAATGGTTTTGGGTTGGGTTTGTTCAATTTTGGGCTTAAATCTATAACAATGGGCTGGTTTGAGTTTTAATCAATGATTAATAGACTTGATGGTTATAAGTGTTGCTTGACTAAGAGATAAGTTTTAAATTGGGCCAAGTAAGGGTGATTGAAAAAAAAAAAGTAGAATATGACAAAACTCAAAAATCTAAATATTGTTACAATAAAATAAAAATTATTTGAATGACATAAATTTATATCAAGTAATTAAATTACATAACTATATTTATAAGGTTAAATGGGTTGGGATTCACATTCTTCCCTCCTTATAAGAATTTGGTTCCCAAATTCCTCCTAAATAAGTCTGGATAATAACTCTAATATTATTGCCATAACGTTCAAATCTACAAAAGTCACTCTACAAATACACTAAGCACGAATGGGTGAGAGAATGCAACATGTATAGTCGAACATGTTTCACGATCTGACTCGGGGTATGAAAAGACATGAATAGGTGGAGATGTAGAATAAAGTTAATAACTGATAAAGTAGAATTAAGTACTTAATCATTGAACCCCTCGATTTAAAGTAGAATATCAAGTTATCGGAACTATCAGATAGAGAGAGTATAACTAAGAAAGTCATACCAATGTAACATAATAAGGCGATAAAAACTACTTTCCAACAAGATAAATGAAAGAAACCATTCAAATGTTCAATCGTGAATGAAAGAAAAGTAAAAGTAAAATGAGAAACTTGATATTTGATGCAATAAAAGGGGGAAAGTAGTAAAGTAATCCAAGGTAAGAGAAGGTACAAACTAGGATCATTGTCCAGAGACGGAATTGACGAACAAAGTGATAACATGCAAATAATGGGAAGCCAAAAGAGATATAATAAATCCTCACATAACAATTAAGAGTATTGATAATTTCAAAATCATGTAGGATAGCAGAATTTGGATATCCAAGGAGAACTTATATGGTTCGACCACTTGTCCGAATGCAAGTTTATGACTGGGAAAAATGATGGAAACATGTGAGGAAGATTTTAAGATAAGATATCTAGTTGTTAGAACATACAACTAAAAAGGGTACAAATAACGAAACAAAAAGAAATTTTCAAGTGGTAGACAAATTGAAAAGTTTCAGAGGTTACCAATTTATCTAAGTCTTTAGATAGAAAAAGTAACAACCAAATATACTACAAAACTGGTATAGAAAATGAAACAAGTGAGTATGAGTATTCTAACAATGGTAAGAGGGTACAATTCGTAGAAAACAAACAAAATAATTTTTTTGTATAAAAGATGAGTAATATAGAATGGCGATTGAACAACGATGTGAGGTAAAAAGGTAAAACCGATTCCTAAAAGACAGGAGATAAATCAGAAAAATAAAATTAGGCAGAACGTAGGTGCATTTAAAAAGTAGTTGCATTAAAAAGCTCCACAATCAGGAAAAATCTATCAAGTAGAGCAAAAGTACTACCAAGGTCAGAATATTAGAGGATGACTACCAAAATGAGAATAAATTTAATTATTAACTGAGAAAGAACTTCTTAATCAAGACGATGATTGAAAGGAAGCAAGAAGGATTTGAAAGTGAAATATCAAATCTCTTGAATAATCAAGTAGACTGGTAATAAGTATTGAAGATACATTAGTGTGTCAACTGAAACTAGTCGACATCAGTTTCTTTAAGGTTCAATGATAAATATGTGAGAAATAACATTTATAACAATCAAGACTGAAAGAGAATTAAAAATACGAGAGCCACATTGACATTGAGTACAAAACGGTGAATCACTAAGAATGAGAAACAAACCTCAAGGTAGAACTTGTTCTAAATAAGTTCAAAATCTGAAAATATAATTGTGAATGAAGACATCTTAACAATTCAACAAGCTTAGCGCTCAAAGAGAAAACATTAGCAACAAATGGCCAAAGATTTTAAAAGCATAGCTTGAAGGTTAAGAAATGATAGTGAGGTTCATGATCCCAAAAATCTCATGAGAAAATCAATTAACAATTTATAGAATATTTAAACATCCTAAGTCAGAATTCGATAATGAAAGACGGTTAGACAGGACAATTTGTATAAGCGATTAACTATAAAAGAAATACTCAAGAGTGTAAAGAAATGAAATTAAGATGTCCACCTTGAGTATGAATAGCCATAAAAGGCAAAAAGAAACAAAACAAGAAATCCAATGAATAAGACAAACAAGATATGAAACTTGTTTGATTTTAGGTACAAAAGAGAGACGAAAACATGGATAATGACCTTTCAAACTCAACATGAATCTCTATTCAATAAATTAAAGAGGACGTGTAGTTTTGTAGATCTATGATTTTGAAAAATGATGTTAAGTTTCGTGATAACTATCACCAGACCTAACATCCACTAGTTTGAGAAATATGAATTTGTAACACAACAGATTTTGTGATTGAAATTACAACACCAATCCTAACATCAACCAGAGTACGAGTTTAAATAGCAGTGGAATAAACAATAGATGGAACACACCAATTAAACTTTTAGCCCGTAAGAAAATGTACTTACGGACTTGGGTATACAAACCCGGAAACTATATTACTTAATCGTTCAAGATCAATTACTAAATATCTAAGTAATATATGAAAAATAAACGTATCATCACTTGATACAAAATACTTGTTGCTACATTTGAGATGATCTCCTCTGTTGGTTACGCAACGTTGAAAATCTCTTGATTCTGAACTGCAACTCCAAGTAGACTCAGTGCCTTGTGTTCTGTTCTTGAAATCATCGAGTGCTCTCTACGACTTTTCTTCTTCTTTGTACGTCTCTATGTCTTGCGTCTTGATCTTCTCCTTTATATAATTAAGACTCCTAGACTTGAAGAACATGTTAGAGATAACCTAAGGAAATTAAATAAAGTTTTAATCTCCACTTAGGAAACAAATTTAGAGTCCTAAAATATTTTGACCCCAAGAAAGGCAAATAACTAAAAAAGGAATTATTGCCAAGAATAAAATTCTCAACAATCTCGCCCTTTTGCCTTCTAGACAAAATACAAATGATGCAAGCAGAAATTAAAAATTAAACTAAAAAACTCCCCCTAAGTTAATAACTCTCCCTAAATAAACATCGTTTAAACAAACCAACATTAAAACAAACATTGTTAAAGTTAAGGAACTCATTGACTGCGCTTCCTCTTTGATCGACGAGGGGATGCCGAAGTTCCTTCACCCTGGGCTTTCGTCTTCCTCAACAGCCTCTTCCATTTCTTTAGCTTCTTCTTCCTCTTATCCTTGGTTGGACCTGCCAAAACCTCAGCAGCTGCACCATCAGCATTATCAGCAGCGTCATCACTTGCGGTGTCGGCGTCATTCTCTCCCCCTTTTTGTTCAAAGAGCAAAAGGGCCTCCAACCAGGAACCTCGCACCGCGTGAAGCTGGGCAATTTTGTTGTCGAGTAATGCAAGATAAGCACGCACAACCTGAGGAGAGAGTTGAACCACGTTGGAGCCGGTGGTGGGAACAACAGAATCATCACCACTAACAACACCAGCCCGAAAGGGCGCTTGCCAATGCAAATCAACAACACAGGCCCCAGTAAGGTGATGAGCACACAAAGTAAACTTCTCAGGCTCCCCAGATAACACATCGCCTTGGTTAGGATGAAAATCCTGAGTTTCCAATAAGCTATATATAAGGGATGGAAAACAGAAAGAGGAAGCGGCCTTCGTTGTTGAAAACCGAGTGACCGTATCAAACACCATCTGGCCAAACTTAAACTTAATGCCACGTCCAAGATTGTACAGGAACAATGCCTGTGGTCGTCTAACAACAGTGGCGTTCTTGGTTTGAACCCAATTACACACAGCAACCTTATGCAAGACGGTATTGAGGGAAGTTAAACGAGTGGTAGCCAGCTGCTAACACCACTCATTCACCATACCACCAGATAAAAACTGAACCACCTCATTCATATTATCAACCGTGGAGTCACCATGATACTCCTCAGTTCCAAACATCTCATTGATCTCGGCAGGAGTAAAAGTACACACAGACCCACGTACAAAAACTTTCCCAATACTTACAGACTTTGGGTTGGCGATAGAGGGTAGTAGGTTCGCATAAAATCCAAGCATAACATCACGAACATATGGCATAGCAGTAGACACGGTCGAATACATACCTCTGTGCTTGAAAGAAGCAATCAAATTCTGCTTCTCAAAGATCTCAACTGGGATGCGACGCTCAGCTATCATGCCCCGGCTTTGAAATCTGGAGAACAGCTCCTCGGCATCAGTAGTCAAGAACCGCATGGATATTAGTTGCATGTATTCAATCTCAATGCCTAGAGAAGGAGCTTCACTAGAGATTACAGAGTGATTGGAGGTAGCCGATGTAACTGGTGCACTTCCAGAAGAAAATGAGGTCGACTTAGTGTTTGGGGATGAAACTGGATCATCAACGGGTGATGTTGGAATCTGTGATAAATCACCGGAACCAACATCAATAATCGGGTCAGCAGCTGGCAAAGTGACCTTGATCCTCTTCTTTATGGACTTCTTGGATGGACTAAGATCTCGGATAAGAATCTCGTCAGAGGGATCGCGGGAATACTTGAACCCAAAATTAGATTCAGACTCAGGTTGAGCCTCAGGAACAGGAGTGGTAAGAGTTGTAGCTTCAGTAGGCCTGGAGGAACTGGAAACCTCTCCAGTGAAAAAATCAAGAAACCCGTAAGGAGGAGTTAAATACTCAGTCGCGGTTGACCCTGGCAACACTTTTATTGGCACCGGAGGGTTCTTCTTATCGGCGAGCTTAACAGTCTGTTTGAAGCAACGAGGCTTTGACTGTCCAAGCGGGAGATGGGGGAGGTCACCGAAGCAGGAGGCACAAACTCCTCCTCATTTGAATCAGTCATGATGGCGACATCTTCGGAAAGGTTTATGTGCTCAAGTGGCACATTACGCCTCGAACCGGCCTGAGTTTTTGGAACAGTTGCCGGCACCACGCCTGGTGGAATATTCCGCAACCGTCGTGAGCTCTTCAAAGTTGGATTGCCAACACGCCCAAAAATTTCCGCAATAAGTGGCAGGTTTGGTGGGTTGTCGACATCAGTTTCATTCCCAGGCTGTCCTGAAAAAACCAGGTCCTCTGGATCAGCGAGGACGGGTGTCGATACAGGGACCACGTCCTGGGAGTTGAGCGGCAGCGAACTAATACTTGGTGTTGAAACCGGTGATGGGATCAGTGGTAAAGTGTCACTGAGCTCTTCACGGATGTCTAGACCACCGACTCTTTAGAATTTTGTCGGAAACTGTTCGTCAGTGGAGCTTTTCACTCCGGTGGGGAGCTCTGGAATCTTTCTAAAAGATAGATTCGACATGCTGCAGATAATATCAAAGAGAGAACAAAAGAAGTTTGCAAGAAACAAGATAAATAGAGAAGTCGTGAGAGTGAGAGAGGGTAATTGTGGAGGTGAATTGGGAGGATTAGGGTAAACGATAAAGAAGGTGATATTTTATAATACAAATAAATTGATCATTGCAAGGAGAGAGAAATAACAAGGAGATCCCTTATTTAACCAAAATCTTATTTTACCCATAAATATTCTCTTTCCTTTAACCCCCCCCCCCCTAAAACTAGGATACATGATCCCAATTTAACTAAACAAAATCCCACTTATAAACACATTTTCACTAAAAAGAAAGGGCCGGACATGAACCATCACCATAGTGGCAAAAAAAACGTACAAGGTGAAAAAAATCCAGACATTTCAACCTTATATTACCTGTCCATCCCACGATTTTAGCTCCACTGGAACAACAAGTTTACTCAATCCTTAACATGATTAAAAGATTTCAAAGAAAGACACAAGCACAAGTAACAAAACACACAGCAATTAGGCAACTTCACAAAGTATGTATGTCCAAAATGATACCTAAAAAGAATGACCTAAAAAGGTAAGAGAAATAATTAAGGTTTTAGTGACTTGATCAGTGTTGCTTTTCATGACTGATAACATTATAACCAACATTACTTAAGGTGAAGTCAATGATAATATACCCCTTAACCCAAGTTAATGACTACGTCAAAATCACTCAATAAGGTGAAATTTAAAGATTGGATCTTTTTAAATCCAGATTTTCTTCATCTTTTTAAGATTTGAAGATAATAGTTTATCTTTAGCAATTACTATAAACACTTATTGTATTTGGACCTGGAAGAAACCCATTTTCCGCGGGAAAGATTCACAAACACCTAATTAAAGAGGTTAGTCTTTTTGTAATCACTTTTATTACAACAAATGATCTTTTTGCACCAAAACAAGACCCAATGCATTCATATTATGTATGTTTAATTTTTTTAGTATTTTAGTTACTTTTTCTTATTGTTTTTGGTATAAGTTGGATAATTTGAGCTTAAATTCGTATATTTGTATTTCTAGCTTATTTTACCATGTTTTGATCTAGATTGATGCAAATAAGTGATTATTTGTGGTTTTTCACTTTATAACTAAGTAACCGGAAGAGTTCAGCACGTAAAAGATGAAGAATGATGATCGAGAGGCAAAGATCGAGCTTTCAGACGAAGAAGTAGCAAGAATTTGAAGCTGCCAGTTTTCTATAACGGTTATTCTTCTGGAACCGTTAGAGTATCCTTGAAGGCGCTGAATTGAAGAACTAATGGTAGGTTTCTATAACGGTTATTACCGCTACCTTACCGTTAACGCTTCCGTTAAAAGGCCCCAGAACCGACATAAAAGCCTGATTTCGGCCCAAAATCATGTCACAACTATAAATACTCCCATAATTCGGATTTCAAGCATAGTTTAGGTCACTTTTCCTACTTTTTACTTTTCCTAGGATTTCTAAGGCCTCTTAGGGGCTGACAACCCCGACGAGTGCCAAGTTATATTTTTTTTAGTTTCTCTTTATAATTCCTAGTTTAAGATCAGTTTAGATTAGTTCTTAGGTAGATTAGATAGCTTAGATTCAAGATCTCGACACCAAAAGATGCGGTTCTTCTTAGTTAATTAGTAAGTATTTATTTTCCCATGCTCTTTAATTTAATTAGTTTAATTAATAATTATTATTTCCATGACGAAACGTTCTTGTGATTGTGTTGAGCTTGAGATGTTGAATTTGTTGATTGATTTTAGCTAGATCTAATGGGTCTAGAGCCTAGATTCGTTTAGAACCATCAATTGGGGATACCCAAGCGATCGTGGAGATGAATCAAAGCTCTAGAACCCTAGTTTTCTTAATTGTTTATAAAAATCAATTAATTAATTTTCTCTTAGAATAAATAATTTCTAGATCCAATTTCTCTTAGGTAAATTAATCTTAGATTTAGATAATTCAGATAATTAGTTCTTAGTTTAATAATCTTAGATTTAATTAATTAGATCGTAGTTTAATGAATCCTTAGTTTTAATTAAATTCTAGTTCTTAAAACAATTCAAACAAAACCCCATTCTTGTGTTTATTTTTATTTATTTTCTTATTCTTGAACAACAAACACAAAAGAAACTTCCGAGCCTAGTTTTTCTTGAGAGACGATTCGGTTCAACTTACCAACCTACACGCGATATCGTTCTCTTGCGAGCAAGCTTTTAAAATTAGACAAATATTTATAAGTAGGTACACAAAAGTTCGAATCAAGATTTTGGCACCGTTGTCGAGGAAAACTAAAGGTTGTGAATTTTGTGTTTGCTATTCGTATCCTTGTTTGCGTTCTTATTTTGTTTCGTTTATCGTTAGTATTTATTTGTCGTTTTTAATTTATTCATTTTTATTATTTTCCACTAGTGCGTTTAATCTTGTGCGTTAAGTTTGTGTTTGCAAGGAACGTCGACAAACAAAACTCAAGATTTATCAAACCGTTTTTCTTAAATTAAAAAAATATTAATAAACAAAACTTTAAAAAAAAATTCGAAAATATTATTTTTAATTAAAATTTTTTATTTTTCGAAATTAAAAATAAAAAAAATTATTTTTCGGAAAAAAAAAATAATAAATTCGTAAATTTTATTTTTAATTTAGAATTTATTATTTTTCAAAATTCAAAAAAAAATCAAAAATTGTTTTTAAATATTTTTATATATTTAAAATTTTTAAAATTAAAAAAAAATGTATTACTCGTACGAGAACCACCGTTCGATTGGCGTCGTGAGCTTCGACCGGCTATTCCATTGAGCGACGCAATGAAGAATTACTTTCCTAATGAGTAAGCCGATTGAATCTCCCGATTTTCTATGGGCTTCGGCACGAGAATCCCTTTAAATTCATCGAAAAGTACGAGGACATCACCGAGAATTCTCCTCTTCTAGGGCTTATTAGGGATCAAGTGAGGATGCGAATCTTCACTTTTGCGCTAAAGGATCGAGCAAAGGAATGGTTATTGAAGATAGAACCCGATTCCTTGCAAACGTGGGATGAAGTAACCGACAAGTTCATGAGAAAGTTCTACGTGCCTAAAGTAATATGTAATCGTTGTGGATACCGAGGACATATGGCGAATGACTGTTTAGTGTTATTTGATGATAAGCCACAAGAGGAAAGTGTCGCCGTCCAAGATTATACGAGTTACGATTCTTATGCCCCTCCCAATATAATTCCTTCCTATCCGAGCTATGAAGATTCCCAACCATATGATCAATTGGTGGTGGAGCAGCAAGATCAAGAAGCTGAGATCGTTAAATTTCAAGACGACATTGTTCCGTTGCCCATGCATGAAGACGATCCTGTTGAGTCTATGGCCCCAATTTCGGAGTCTATGCGTCAATGTCGTGAGTCTATGCGTCAGAGTGTGTCAAATATTGAGAAGATGTATGGTGAAATGATGGCTAATTTAGCCATATTATTAAACAAGGAGGATGAGCTGCCACTTTGTGATGTTATTGAGCCCACCATGGATGTTGAGGATTTAAGCTTGAAGGATCCTTTGGGTAATACTTGTGAGGACGAGATTAATGAATATTTGGTTGAGGTCATTCCCCCTATGCTAATCAATAACGATCTGGACAAGAATGTTCGGGTATTGCCATTGGAGCTTAATGTGGATCTTACGAATTCGAATTTTCTTGAGTTTTATGTGGATGATGAGATGGAGCCGATTTTGGGAGAGATGCATATGGAGGATGAATTTAGTGATATGGTGGAGTTCGCCCCTCTTGTGCTTTTCGAGAATTTAATAGATGATGAGGAGGTGGTGTTACCATTGGAGAACCCAAATAACGTTGGAGATTCAGGCCCAATCAAGCTCAAGGAATATGGAGGAGTCGAGGTGCCCGAGTTGGAGACGAGTGAGGTTATCGAGACGTATGGAGATCCACCCGATGCTTTAATTGATATTGAGATAGAGGTGGTGGATGGATTTTTGGAGAAAGATGTGTTTATTGAACCCCTTACCGAGCCACCCGAAGCATTGATAGAGGTTAAGAATAAAGTGGTGGTTGAGGTAGTCGAAGAAATTCCCCCTCCCCTTTGATCTTTTGTAGATTTTAATTATTTTCAAGTTGTTGAGGGGGATAGTAAGGAATTGAAGGAGTTCGGAGTGTTCGAGAGATTTTCCGTTTGTTCAACGGATTTCTTAATTTTTCCAAAAGTCGAGGATCACCTTATGCCGCACTTTACTATTGATTTGTTCGTGGTGATCGACTACTCGCTTTTTCGACCTCCGAAGGGATTTGTTATTTTATTCCTACGATTTGATGTCCGTGCTTGCCTTGGTGGTTTAAATCGCCCATGTTACTCTTAGAGAACACTAAGCCTTGGCACGATCGTCATTTGTTTCTGGATCCGGGATAACATCGTTCGTTGAAGGCATCGAGCTTTCGACGTTAAACAAGTGCTTCTTGGGAGGCAACCCAAGTGTTTGATTTCTTTTCTATTTTTCTTTAGTTTTTATTTTGATTTTATTAGTTGTGTTTATGCTTGGGTACGTTTATGCGGTGTTGATGTGCAGGAAGTTTTGAGGATAATCAGGCTGATATTTTTGGACGTTAATCAAGCCATTTCCAATCACGGGATTAAAGACTAAGGATGATTGCACATTGCTGTTTGGAGAAACTCAACCATTAATTTTCAGGAACGTTTTCTTACTCCTTTCCTCGTTTGATTTGTTTTTCTTTATATTTATGGCAATCAGGAGTTTGCCGTATTTTTAGAGGAAGGCATGGTTGAGTATGATTTATATTTGAACAATTGTGCAATTTGAAATTTTTTACGTGATTGATTACTATTCCCGCGCGATATTGTGTTTGAAAGGCTTGCCTGTCGAAGTTAATTAAGTATGATTTGATGTTCTTGTCTTTTGAGCGTGCATAAGTGCATAAATATTTTCAAACATTATTATTATATATTGTAAAATGGTACTTGAACGCATTTGATTTTGCAAAACCTTAAAAGCAGCGTCAATTCAAAACTTTTTCATGCAAAAAGCCTGTGAGTAGCCTGAGTGTTTATCATCATTGCATGTGCTTCAATAAGTTCCAGTTTTGATATCTCTTTGAAACCACTGTGTGTAGTCGACTTTGAACATTTTAAGTCACAGAAAAACCCTATTCCGGCCATATCCATATATTTTAGCCACTATAAATTCTGAATGAGCCAATCATAGCCAAATTACCCATGCCAATAGCCCTGAGTGATTGAGTCGAACCCTACTAAACCATTAAAAGCGTGGGGTAGGAGTTCGATATTTTTATTGGTTATTAGTTTTTTGGAAATTTTATTAGAAATTATTTTTATTAAGAATTTATGAATTAATATAATTAAGGACCACCATCCTTCAAGAAAAAAAAAAGAGAAAATAAAAAAAGAGAGACCCCATAAAATAATAAAAAAATAAAAGGGGAAATAAAAAAATAAAAAAAGGAAGAAGAAAAAGAAGGATGGTGAGTCTTGTTGTTTCGTTTTTAGTCATTGCCTACGCGCTTAATTTAAGGCTTGAGATTATTGTTTATTTTATTATGAAGCCTAATGTTTAGAAGGCAAAAGAGTTGTGTAAGAAGCGTGTTATACGCTTCAATTGTGTTTAAGTGGTTTGAGCTACAAGTCGGTTTTAGAGTATCGAGTTGAGAAATAGCCCACTTTAAAGGCTACGTTATGAGAGATAAGTGAGGTTTTTATTTTGAACGAGGTGAAGCAACTTGCTTCTTTATTAGGATAGTTTGGTGAGTTGTTGATCACGTTAAATCGTGAGTTAGCCACACGACTTGTATATTCCATACCCATCCAAAGAGCCTTACATTACAACTCGAAAAGACCTTTTCCGATTCTTAGTTCAATAACAAACTTAATTTGCGATTCAAAAGAGATTGATTTTCGGTTCTTATTTATTGTGCATGTAATTGTATGATTTGAGCTTATACACGTCCCATGTATCAATGCTTGAGTGCTTTTGAGCGAACACCAATATATATTTCCCTTTTGAGAGGATGCATGAATTTGATTTTGGAGCGACAACGTAATAAGGGTGGAGTGTCTGAAGTCGCGTGACATGTATCTATATTTTCAAAATTATGTATGTAGCATGACACGACTCATTGCTTGAGCTTATTTTCATTCTTGTTATACTTTGAAACTATCGCTTGTTCGAGGACGAACAAACCAATAAAGCATGGGGTAGTTGATTAGCACATATTTGTCCTTATTTTTATTAGTATTTTAGTTACTTTTTCTTATTGTTTTTGGTATAAGTTGGATAGTTTGAGCTTAAATTCGTATATTTGTATTTTCATCTTATTTTACCATATTTTGATCTAGATTGATGCAAATAAGTGATTATTTATGATTTTTCACTTTATAGAAAAGTAATCGGAAGAGTTAAGAACGTAAAAGATGAAGTATGATGATCGAAAAGCAAAGATCAAGCTTTCCGACAAAGAAGTAGCAAGAATTTGAAGCTGCCAGTTTTCTATATCGGTTATTCTTCTGGAACCGTTATAGTATCCTTGAAGGACAGAGGCGCTGGATTGAAGAACTAATGGTAGCTTTCTATAACGGTTATTACCGTTAACGCTTCCGTTAAAAGGGCCCAGAACCGACATAAAAGCCAAATTTCGGCCCAAAATCATCCCACAACTATAAATACCCCCATAATTCATATTTCAAGCATAGTTTAGGTCACTTTTCTTACTTTTTACTTTTCTTATGGTTTCTAAGGCCTCTTAGGGGCTGACAACCCCGACGAGTGCCAAGTTGTTGTTTTTATTAGCTTCTCTTTATAATTCTTAGTTTTAAATTCCTAGTTTTAGATCAGTTTAGATTAGTTCTTCAAGTAGATTAAATAACTTAGATTCAAGATCTCGACACCAAAAGCTGCTGTTCTTCTTAGTTAATTAGTAAGTATTTATTTTCCCATGCTCTTTAATTTAATTAGTTTAATTAATAATTATTATTTCCATGACGAAATATTTTTGTGATTGTGTTGAGCTTGAGATGTTGAATTTGTTGATTGTTTTTGGCTAGATCTAATGGGTGTAGAGCCTAGATTCGTTTAGAACCATCAATTTGGGATACCCAAGCGATCGTGGAGACGAACCAAATCTCTAGAACCCTAGTTTTCTTAATTGTTTATAAAAATAGGTTAATTAATTTTCTCTTAGAATAAATAATTTCTAGATCCAATTTCTCATAGGTAAATTAATCTTAGATTTAGATGATTTAGATAATTAGTTCTTAGTTTAAATAATCTTAGATTTAATTATTAGATCATAGTTTAATTAATCCTTAGTTTTAGTTAAATTCTAGTTCTTAAAACAATTCAAACAAAACCCCATTCTTGTGTTTATTTTTATTTATTTTCTTATTCTTGAACAACAAACATAAAAGAAACTTCCGAGCCTAGTTTTTCTTGAGAGACGATTCGGTTCAACTTACCAACCTACACGCTATCCCGTTCTCTTGCGGGCGAGCTTTTAAAATTAGACAAATATTTATAAGTAGGTACACAAAAGTTCGAATCAAAATTTTGGCGCCGTTGCCGGGGAAAACTAAAGATTGCGAATTTTGTGTTTGCTATTCGTATCCTTGTTTGCGTTCTTATTTCGTTTCGTTTATCGTTAGTATTTATTTGTGGTTTTTCGTTTATTCATTTTTATTATTTTCCACCGGTGCGTTTAATCTTGTGCGTTGAGTGTTGGGTTTGCAAGGAACGTCGACAAACAAAACTCAAGATTTATCAAACTTTTTTTCTTAAATTAAAAAAAGATTTATAAAAATGGAAAAATAAAAATGCATGCAAATTATACTGATGTTGTGACTGATGACAGAATTGGGCGTCACGACATCAAAACCAACATGGACTAGACAATGCACATACCGAGATCTCTTCTCAAATAAAAGAAGGTCTCGTAATCTAATGCCTTTTTGAAGATGTCAGCTAGCTGATCGTCTATCCCTACATGCTCAAGACTTACTATCTTTCTCTCAATCAAGTCTTGAATAAAGTGATACCTGATGTCAATGTGCTTGATTCGAGAGTGTTGAACAGGATTTTTTGAGATGTCTATGGCACTCGTATTATCACATAGTACGGTCAGAATACTACTATGGAGACCGTAGTCTTCGATTATCTTGTTCATCCATAAAAGTTGCGTACACGCACTTCCAACTACAATGTATTCAGCTTCAGTAGTAGAGAGGGATATACAGTTTTGTTTCTTACTTTACAATGCTCTTGGAGCTTGCTTTAAACCATATAAAGCCTTTTTTAATTTTAAAACAAAATTAGGTTTTTTAGGGTCAAGAAAAACTTTAGGTTGCTCAACATACACTTTTTCACTCAAAATACCATTCAAAAAGGCACTCTTAATGTCTATTTCATGCAGATATATTTTCAAATGACAAGCAACATCAATTAGGAGACTTACCGATTATATACGTGCAACTAGAGCAAATGTCTCATCAAAATCGATACCCTCAATATGAGTGTACCCTTGTGCAACAACCTTATTTTATTTTGAACACTGTTCCCAGCTTCATCTGTTTTGTTCAATCCACTTAGTACCGGTGACATGTTTATTTTCTGGGCGGGGAACCAAATCTCAAACATCATTCTTGGCAAACTGGTCCAACTCTTCTTGCATGGATTTGATCCAGAACTCATTCTTCAAAGCCTCTTCCACATGTCTTGGTTATGTAGTTGCAAGGAACAGAGTCTCTCGAATTTGAGAGAAGTTAGTAGGCAAACAGACATATCTTACTGATGAGGCGTGAATAGGCCAGAACCGGATTGGGGTAGACCTGGATTCAAATAGCCAAAGAAGGGACCTCAGGACAACTTACACTTGGTGAGGTTGACCTGGTCAGAGCAAGGGTCACCCCAGCCTAGGAGTTGTCCTGAGCTTAGTAGAACTGGGTAGCGTTATCTCAGCCCGGGAGTTATCCTGGCTTATGGAAGACCTCCTGTAAGATGAACCTTGAAGATATAAAGGCAGGCTTAGCTTAGTAGATTTGAGTAGCGTTATCTCAGCCCGGGAGTTATCCTGAGCTTATGGAAGACCTCTTGTAAGATGAACCTTGAAGATATAAAGGTAGGCTCACCAGAAAAAAGGACACCAGGAGTAGGTAAGACCTGGCCTCCTGACCCCTAGCAGGGGGACAAGTGGGACCACTTATCAGAGTCTGTTGTCTAAACGGCCCCTGATACGCGGCCTTTGTTTTCGAGATCCCGGAAAAAGGTCCCCACTAGGAAAACTATAAATATCTCAGCCCCAAGGCTGAGAGAGGTATGTCATTCTTTGTGCATTCCTTCTTTACTTGCTAAGAGAAACCACATACGCTTACTGACTTAAGCATCGGAGAGGTTTCCACCGGAAAACCACCGGTGGTCCTTTCTAATGTGTTTCTGTGTGCAGATCAGAAGGATATTTAGGGTCCAGGCGTTGTTATTAACGTTTGTCATATTTTGGGTTGAAACAATTGGCGCCGTCTGTGGGAAAACAAAGCTAAGACCTGAGATCAGAATATGGCTTATGATGGGCTGAGACGTAATTTGGTGGGCGAGCTTGGCGGTACTCCAAGCTCCGCTGCGCCATTGGTTGGATTACAATCAACTGGGCCGTCTGCAAGAGGACCAGAGGGGACAGAGCCATCGGCAGCAGCCGCGCCAGGCGTTACGCCACCCCCTCTTAGTAGATCCGCTGCGGCCACAGACGGATCTCTCAACGAATCTTTCCTCATGCAGTTGTCAGAGCTTATCGGCAAAGCTGTGGAGGCGGCAGTGGAGAAGAAGTTTGCAGAGATGTCGATGCCGCCATCCAACGCACCGCCGGCAAGAACTCCTCCGGCGGTGGAGATAGAGCCGCTGAACGGCCAGCGTGCGAATCAGACTCCTCTTCAGGATAGAGAAGAGCATTTCTCTACGTCCGACAGTGAAACCTCAAGTCAGACCAATCCAGGTCTGGCTGAGCAGATGAAGATCCTGCAGAAAGAAGTGCGTGAGTTTAAGAAGAAGATGGCGAGAACAAGCACGGTGCCGACACGGCGAGGCACTCCGTTTACAGAAGAGGTCATGCGCGATGATGTGCCGGCCTCATACCGACCTCTGGGCTTTGAGTACAATGGGACTACGAATCCGTGGGACCATCTAAGCAGATTTGAGATCACGGAAGCTGTACATAATTTTTCAGATGCGGTCATGTGCCGAGTCTTCCCGATGACCTTCACTAAATCAGCCCAGCTGTGATTTAGCTAGTTGCCACCGCGGTCTATCAGAAACTTTGACGAATTCAGCTCAGCATTTCTACACAAGTTTACGAGCTGCAGGAAATACCAGAAGATGCCGCTTGAGCTGTTTAGCTTAAAGCAGAAGGAAGGTGAGAGTCTACATGCTTATATTAATCGTTTCACTACTGCAAAACTTGAAGTCCCGTCTGCGTCGGTAGAGCTTTTGGTGAACGCGCTGGCGCAAGGCCTTCGGAGAGGTGAGTTTTTCCAATTGCTGGTTGTGAAACCAGCTTTGAAGTTTGGAGAGCTCTTGGAGAGAGCTGAAAAGTATATTCACTTGGAGGAGGCTTTGAAAATCAAGGACAAAGGAGAGAGGAAAAGAGAAAGATACGACAGAGAAGACAAGGCAGCAGTGAAGATCTGTCCGGGGGGAGACATCGTTTTGACAGGTACACCCCCTGGCAACGCCACAGGGTGAAATTCTACAAGTTATAGAAAGGCATCCAGAGCTGAAGTGGCCTAAGAACTACTCGCAGAAACCCAGGAAAGAAAGGTCTGACCAATTCTGCCACTTCCATAATGAATATGGACATGATACTGACCAATGCACCCATTTGAAAGACGAACTGGAGAGATTGGTTCAGGCAGGGCACCTGAAGGAATATGTTCGCATGTGGAAGGAGGAAGTCAGATCTGTTCGCAGTGGCTATGAACGATCCCAGCAGGGTAAGAGAGATCAGGATAGGGGTCGTACTGAAGGAAGACGGACTGATCAAGCCCAGGTCATTCATGGAGAAATCCAGATGATTACTGGTGGAGAGTGGAGGAACATTCTAAGCGGACACAGCATAGCTACGTTCGAGCTGCGAGAGATCTAGTTCGGAAATCGCGCGAGGTGGGGCAAATGGCGTCTACCCCGAATATCTATTTCGGGTCAAAAGACGGTGATGGAATTCTGGCCCCCCACATGGATGCTTTATTTATAACGGCAACCATCTCCAATTATAACGTACGGTGAATTTTTGTGGACACGGGAAGTTCCGCGGATATTTTATTTTATGATTGTTTCCAAAAGTTGAGGTTGGACATTGAGCTGGAAGAGGTTACCACCTCCTTGGTTGGATTCGCGGGTGGTGCCCTGAAGCCCTTGGGAGCGGTCAGGATCCTCGTGACATTAGGTTAGGATCCATACAGGGTAACCAGAACAGTGCATTTTCTGGTGGTGGACGCACCATCCTCTTATAATGTAACGATGGGTTGGCCGTCCTTGAGCCAGTTCCAGGCCGTCATATCGGTTTTCCATATGAAAATGAAATTCCCAGCGGAATACGGAATGGGAGAGGTCAGAGGTGATCAATATGCATCACGACAGACGTATGTAACTGTATCAAGAGGAATAGCGAAGAGGAGAGACAGAGCAAGAAGGCTCGGGTGGAGCAACCGATGCCAAATCTGGTTAGGAGAGAGGAAGGATTGATGTTGGTTGAAGTAATCCCAGGGGACGAGAGTCGAGTCCTCCGTGTAGGAACGACTCTTAGTCCCGAAGTACTGACAAACCTGGTCACACTATTGAGAGATAGTGCCGATGTGTTTGCCTGGTATCCCCAAGACCTAGTGGGGATTGACCCAGAAGAAACGTAATTTTGGGCCTGAGAAGGAGGCCATCATTGAGGCCGAGGTGGAGAAATTGCTAAAAGCGAAGCATATCCAGGAAATACAATTTCCTGAGTGGCTCTCCAACGCTGTGCTGGTCCCTAAGACACAGGAAGATTGGCGTATGTGCATTGACTTTTGAGATCTTAACCGTGCCTGCCCAAAAGACCACTATCCTTTGCCAAAGATCGACCAGCTGGTCGATTCCACCTCCGGTTGTGAACTCCTGAGCATGATGGATGCCGCACAAGGTTATCACCAGATTAGGTTGGCGGAAGAGGACTGGAAGCGGGTCATCTTTATAACTCCAAAGGGGATATATTGCTATGTGGTCATGCCGTTTGGGCTCAAGAATGCGGGCGCCACATACCAGCGATTGGTAGATAAAATATTCAAAAACCATCTCGGACGAAATATGGAGGTTTATGTAGATGACATGTTGGTCAAGAGCGTCAAGGCAACCTCTCATGTGGAAGATCTGAAAGAAACATTCGCTACCCTGCGAAGGTACAGAATGAAGCTCAATCCTAAGAAATGCGCATTTGGGGTTCGAGCTGGTAAACTTTTGGGATACATGGTCACGGAAAAAGGCATTGAGGCCAATCCAGAGAAAGTGAAGGCAATCATGAATATGCAGGCGCCCAGAAATGTGAAGGAAATGCAATGCTTGGCAGGTCGTATCAATGCCTTAAGTCGGTTTGTATCCAGATCTGCAGAAAAGAGCCTGCCATTCTTTCAGGCCTTGCGAAAGAAAGCCAAATTCCAGTGGAACAGTGATTGTGAAGAGGCATTTAAATTGCTGAAGGAGCATCTGGCCAGCATGACCTTACTCACAAAGCTTATTCAAGGGGAGCCTCTTGTCTTGTATTTGTCGGTGGGGCAACAAGCAGTCAGTTCTGTCCTGCTCCGGGAAGAGGGAAAAATAAAGAGGCCGATTTACTATTGGAGCAAGGTCTTGCATGATGACAAGGAGAGATATGTTGAAATAGAACGAGCGATGCTAGCCCTGGTCGGCACAACTCGCAAGCTACGCCCCTACTTCCTCTCACACAGCATAATTGTGCGAACCAATTTTCCACTAAAGGCTATAATGGACAAACCGGAGGCGTCGGGAAGGTTGGTCAAATGGATTATCGAGCTTAGCGAGTTTGATATTGCATTTGAGGTCAGGACAGCCATCAAGGCTCAGGCTCTGGCGGATTTCATGCAAGAAATGACCAGCTCTTCTAAGGACAAGCAGGAATGGACGATTTTTACAGACGATTCTGTTAGAAATCAGGGTTGCGGGGCAGGAATAGTCCTGATTGACCCAGCAGGTGTAGCCACTGAATATGCAGTACGCCTGAATTACGCCTTGTCCAATAATGCGGCAGAGTATGAGTCCCTTCTGAGAGGAGTTCAGATGGCACGGGATTTGGGAGCAGTTCTGGTTTGTGCTAAGGTGGATTCCCAGCTCGTCTGTAAACAAATAAGTGGCGAGTTTGAGACGAGGGAAGATAACATGCAGAGGTATTTAGCTAAGTGTAGAGAGCTCGCCAGGGGTATGAAATCTTTGACAGTCTTGCAAATCCCTACAGAAGAAAATGGAAGAGCTGACTATCTAGCAAAGATAGCTAGCTCAGCTACGGACTACCGTGAGAGGGTGATTACTTTGCTGAGGGCAGATGCAGAATTTGGGACAGAGCAGGTGTGCTCGGTAATTGAAGGAGAGGACTGGCGCTCTCCCATAAAGGTATATCTAGAGAGAGGAGTCTTGCCAGAAGATAAGAAGGAATCGGTAAAGGTGTGGACCAGGGCTGCCAGATTTTGTTTAGTCAAAGGAGAACTGCTCAGGAGAGGATTTGGATAGCCCCTCTTAAGATGCCTGGGCCGGGAAGAAGGAGCTTTGGTCCTTAGAGAAACCCACGAGGGATGTTGTGGCAACCAAAAGGGCGCCAAAACTCTTTCAAGTAAGATCTTGCGGGCGGGGTATTTCTGGCCACAACTGTGAAAAGAGGCAGAAGATTTTGTGCGTACTTGCGAGAAATTCCAGAAGAACTCTTCGCTGATACACAAACCCGCAGAAGAGCTCATGACGATGAGCTCTCCATGTCCGTTTGCCAAGTGGGGAATCGATTTGGTTGGCCCCTTTCCCATGGCTCCTGCCCAAAAGAAGATTCTGATAGTAGCAATTGATTATTTTAGCAAATGGGTGGAAGCCGAGGCCTTGGAAAAAATTACAGAGGATGTGGTTATGAAGTTCTTGTGGAAAAATGTGTGCAGATTTGGTGTCCCCAGAATCTTGGTTTCAGATAATGGCACCCACTTCATAGGTACCAGAATTAGAGCTTGGTGTGCAAAGATGAAAATTGATCAGCACTTCACATCTGTCTACCATCCCCAAGCTAATGGTCAAGTAGAGGTCACCAATCGCATACTGGTGCAAGGGATCAAGAAACGTTTGGAAAGAGATGGGGGAAGATGGGTGGATGAACTGAATTCAATTCTATGGGCATATAGAACTAATCCCAAGGAAAGAAAAGTGGAGATGCCTTTCAGTCTAGTTTATGGTATGGACACTGTGGTGCCTGCCGAGATCAGCATGGAAACTCACCGAGTTCATAATTTTGTTGAAGAACAGAATGAGTTGTTAATTTAAGATGCTCTGGACTTGGTTGAGGAGAAAAGAGACAGAGCTGCCGTCAGAATGGCACACATTAAAGGACCTGGTCAAGAGGCAGTTTCAAGTGGGAGACCTGGTCTTGAGGAGATCTGATTTAGGAAAGTCGAAGGGAAAGCTGGATGCCGCGTTGCAAGGGCCGCTCCGAGTCATCTAAATCTTGGCAGGAGGCGCCTATAAATTGGAAGAACTTGATGGGACTGAAATCCCTCATGCATGGAACATTGCTAATTTACGAAAATTTTACACATAATTGTAATCTCTTGTCATTTATTAATACAAATTCCTTATTGAATAACATTGTAGGTTCACTCTTTTCCACCAGTTCAAAAGTGCTTTCTTAAAAAAGCCAGGATTGGCTAAGGGTTGATGCCCTCGATTTCCTAACCTGATTGTCAGTTCAAGCCAGGATTGGCTAAGGGCGGATGCCCTCGACTTTGCCTGACCTGATTGTCAGTTTAAGCCCGGATTGGCTAAGGGCGGATGCCCTCGATTTCCTGACCTGATTGTCAGTTCAAGCCAGGATTGGCTAAGGGCGGATGCCCTCGACTTTTCCTGACCTGATTTTCAGTTTAAGCCAGGATTGGCTAAGGGTGGATGCCCTCGATTTCCTGACCTGATTGTCAGTTTAAGCCAGGATTGGCTAAGGGCGGATGCCCTCGATTTCCTAACCTGATTGTCAGTTTAAGCCAGGAATGGTTAAGGGTGGATGCCCTCGATTTCCTGACCTGATTATCAGTTTAAGCCAGGATTGGCTAAGGGCGGATGCCCTCGATTTCCTGACCTGATTGTCAGTTTAAGCCAAGATTGGCTAAGGGTGGATGTCCTCAATTTCTTGACCTAATCATCATTTTAAGCCAGGATTGGCTAAGGGCGGTGCCCCAAACTTCCTAACCTGGTTGGCAAGTCAAATCGGTTTGTTAAAATATTCTAACTTGCCTGAGTAGGTATGCCGAGACGGCCAACGATAATGCCTGACCTGATTATCAGCCCAAAGCTTGTGAGATGTTTTCTCTAGATGATGAAACCCAAACAAGACCTGGTTAAAATCGGAGTCTTTAGAGGGTATGTCCAAAAACACAATCCGAAAACTTTGAACAGAAGAGATCGATTAAAAACAAATCTTTCATGTTATCTTCACAAATATATATTTCATAAGTTCTGGGAAACGCAAAGTACAAGTTGCCTACACCTTCTACGAAGGTTGGCAATTTTGATTTAAAAAATGCAGAAAATAAATACAAAAAGCACGAGATCATCCTTGAATAGATCTCTGATCTGAGGTCAGATCTCGGCGAACACGCCAAAGCTCACGCTCAGTCTCATGCAGATGACGGCGATATTTGTCAGCCCGTTCAACAAGCGCATGAGCCTCGCCGGTGTCGACGGTTAGGCGGTTGACCGATTCAGTCAAGTCAGCCCTCTCCTCTTGCAGTTGGCAGTTAACTTGCCGGAGCTCAGCCCACTCTCTTTTGTAGTGGCGTTTCTTTTGTCTTTTCTTTTCCAGCAGACGATAAAGGTAGCTTATTTTTTCTCCGAGCATGACAAGCTTGTCAGAAAGCTTGAAGTTTTTGACTACTAGAGAAATGTTTTTTCGCTTGGTGGTATCAAGTTCTTGAAGAAGAGGAGATGACGCCATTGCAGAAATTGAAGATAAATGATGAATATATGTGCATATTTAAAGTAAATAAAAGCATGTGCAAAGGGAATCAAAAAGTACTAGGGTTTCCGGAAAATCAGGAAACCCTAGGAACATAAGAGTCATTACAAGACAAAAGATCATTTATTACTGTCAAAAATTTTCGAAGTACAAATTCAGAAACAGTGAGAGGCAGACCAGCCACACAAGCAACAATACAGGTCTACATATAAAAACAGAACAAAACAGCCTAAGTCTCGGCATTTATCTCGGCATCCAACTCGACCGCTAGCTGTTCCACAGCATCTTCAGACAGGGGGCCGGGAGAAGTCCCACCTGGCAACTCACCCAGACCTGCAAAGGTTGGGGAGGGAGAAGAGGTCGGAGCAACTACAGCAAGAGTTAGGTCTAGCTGAGACTGTCCAGGCTCGGAAGAATGAAGAACAGATAAGACATGCTCAGCAAACTCTACAAACCCAACAGTATGAAGGCGATAGTGCTCGGGAACATAAGCAAAGGAGGTAGGCTCGGGAGGGCTCTTTAGTGGTAGGGATCGGTCAAAAGGGGCCCCTGGGTTGGCTTGGGTCCACTTGGCTTGCTCGTCTAAGCCAAAGTGATAATAGACGACCGCCTCGGGAAAAAGCAGAGAGTATAGCTCTTTAGAGCCTAGGAAGGCTTTCTGTGCCACCTCCCGGCTAGCTTGAACCAGCCGCATGCCCTCCTCGGAGTTCAAGAATTCGGTTCTCCTCTCTTCCTTAGCCTTGGCCAAGGTCTTGTCCGCCAAACTCCTCGCCTCTGCAAGAGCCTCGTTCCTCGCCTCAGAATGAGCTGTCTCCAGCATCTTGTCACGAGCCTTCTTCATTTCGGCCACTTCTTCCCTCGCCATCTTCGTCTCAGCTATCCTCTCCTTGGCTAGAGCCCGGTAACGCTGCGCTCTCTCCTGCAGAGTCTTGTTCTCCTTGAGGAGATCAGGTTGGGTCATAGACCGGGTCGCTCTAATGGCCAAGAGGGCTCTCTTAACCTCAGCCTGGATACAAAGTAAAAGTTAGAGCGCAGACATGAGGAAGAAGGAAAAAGGAAAAATAAAGAAGAGGTAGTGAGGGATTTACCCGTGCCTCATCCTGGCACCATGACTCCAACAGTTCGCGGTCTCTCATCTTCTCAAGGATCCGCATATCCTCAGGCGCGCACTGCCCACTCACATGTCGAACTGCCATGTCACCAGAACAGTTCAAGATGGAGGTCCTCTTAAGGGAACCCGCACTACGAGTGATTGGGGCGTGAATAGGCCAAACTCAGATTGGGGTAGACCTGGATTCAGATAGCCAAAGAAGGGACCTCCGGACAACTTACACTTGGTGAGGTTGACCTGGTCAGAGCAAGGGTCACCCCAGCCCAGGAGTTGTCATGAGCTTAGTAGAACTGAGTAGCGTTATCTCAGCCCTGGAGTTATCCTGAGCTTATGGAAGACCTCCTATAAGATGAACCTTGAAGATATAAAGGCAAGCTGAGCTTAGTAGAACTGAGTAGCGTTATCTCATCCCGGGAGTTATCCTGAGCTTATGGAAGACCTCCTGTAAGATGAACCTTGAAGATATAAAGGCAGGCTCGCCAGAAGAAAGGAGACCAGGAGTAGGTAAGACCTGGCCTCCTGACCCCTGGCAGGGGGACAAGTGGGACCACTTTTCAGAGTCTGTTGTCTAAACGGCCCCTGATTCGCGGCCTTTGTTTCCACGATCCCGAAAAATTGTCCCCACTAGGAAAATTATAAATATCTCATCCCCAAGGCTGAGAGAGGTATGTCATTCTTTGTGCATTCCTTCTTTACTTGCTAAGATAAACCTCATACTCTTACTGACTTAAGCATCGGAGAGGTTTCCACCGGAAAACCATTGGTGGTCCTTTCTAACGTGTTTCTGTGTGCAAATCAGAAGGGTATTCAAGGGTCCAGGCGTTGTTATTAACGTTGGTCATATTTTGAGTTGAAACACTTACAATTTCTTTGAAGTTTATCTATCGCTTCCTTGTGCTTCTCTCACTAAGATCACCAATGATATGACTTGTTGGATAATTTCTCTGAATTCTTGAAGGAATATCCCTCTGATAGAGGTCAATCTGATTATCCGGGTTGTCCTCATCTGAGTCTGAATCTGATTCAAGACTTTCTGGGGTTTGTGTTAAGACTGGTGACGGGTCCCCTGCTCCTTCAGAAGTCGGTGTTAGGTTCGGAGACGTGTCACCAGACCCGTCATCACCTGTAACGTCAGTCTCTGTACCTACACTATCATGTAAGCCATCCACAATATATTGAGGATTCTGATCATACACCAGATCATTGTCCTCAGCAGGTTTAATTCCACTAATCAAATCATCAAATTTCATTTTAACTAACTCCATCATGCACCGTGTTCTAAGATTAAAAAACCTGTATACAGAGCCATTTTGGGAATATCCCATAAAAATGTATTTATCACTTTTAGAGTTAAGTTTTGAAAGATGCATTTTATAATTCAGTACATAGCACACATACCCAAAAATATGGAAATAACTCAAATTAGGCTTTTTGTCCAACAATAATTCGTAGGGGGTAACATGTGACCCGGGTCTGAAATACACCCTATTGATTGTGTGGAAAGCAGTATTCATTGCTTCTACCCAAAACCGTTTTGAAATTCCATTTGAAATAAGCATGGTTCTAATCATCTCAGCAAGAGATCTATTCATTCTTTCGACTGTACCATTCTGTTGGGGGTAATGGGAAAGGAAAACTCATGAGTTATTCCTACCTTTGAACAATAATTTGAGAAAGCCTCGTTTTCAAATTCCTTTCCATGATCAGATCTGATCCTTCCTATGCTCACAACAAAATGCACGCACAATTTTTTTGCAAGTTTTTTAAAACTTTGAAAAGCTTCAGATTTTTCTCTTAAGAATTCAACCCAAGTAAATCTAGAAAAATCATCAACTATAACAAAAAAAAATACCTTTTATCTCAAAGGATTTCCACCTCCAGTGGTCCCATGAGGTCCATGTGCATGAGTTCAAAGCAATTTGAAGTGGTGAGACTCTGTACATGTGGGTGTGGTACCCTGACTTGTTTCCCCTTTTAGCATGCTTCACAAACTTGAATGGTCTTTGTATTAAGCTTCGGTAGACCATTTAAGCTTCTTTCTTCACCAGCCTTTCCAACATCTTGTAGTTGACGTGTCCGAGATTTTGATGACATACCTCGGCATCGCTCAATTGAGATAGCTTGCAGAATACCTCGAGTGCTCTCTACTATTTTTCCTCTTCCCCGTACGTCTCTGTGTCTTGCGTCTTGATCTTCTCCTTTATATAATTAAGACTCCTAGACTTGAAGGACAAGTTAGAGATAACCTAAGAAAATTAAATAAAGACCTAATCTCCACTTAGGAAATAAATCTAGAGCCCTAAAATATTTTGACCCCGAGAAAGGCAAATAACTTAAAAAAGAAATTATTGCCAAGAATAAAATTCTCAACAGAACGTATTAAAAATAACCTAACGTTCAAAAGATAGTGCAATAGGAGATGAGAATCTTTAGAAACAAAAGTTGATAATCAGCGTAATGAATATGCAAGGTTCACCATTCACTCAATATCCAAGGAAACAATGGTTATAGAGTAGAACGAGTGATTACGTCATAAAACAAAATCGATAATAGAATCTCTAAGTTTACAATGAGTTATTTAACCAACAAAAAGAATCACAATATGGTTGATAAAGAAAATTTTAGGAAGAGAGGTCAAACTCTCATCGGTTTACAAAAAGTACCACTATTTGACATTGAATAGGAAATACAAGTCCACCTTTCACAAGAGAACTCAGTTAAGGGTCATTCATAACAAAATAGAATCATTTGTAAGGAAAGTTATGAAACTGAGGTTTCTCACAAGATATATAGTCTAATATTTTGAAGAATATAATAGTGACTTGGACAGTTTTAGGTTTATAATATTTATGGAGAATAGATATGTTTGGAAATTTATTTATGGGAATTTTATTATTTTGTTATTTGCCTTTCTTGGGCTCAAAATAAATTAGGGAACTTGATTTAGACTTTATTTATTTCCTTTAATTTATTTCCTAGATTGTGTTTAGGACTTTATTTATTTCCTAGATTGTATTTAGGACTTGTTTACCAAGTTTAGGACTCTAGGAGTCTTGTTTATTTAAGACAAGACAAAGACGCAAGAGAGAGAGACCTTCGATAATCTTTTTATACATACGCAACAAGAGCAAGGACGGGGCAAGCAAAGAAGAACATGAGCAAGTAAAAGACTTGTGGCAACGATCCAAATCAAGGAAATCTTCAAAGTTGCATAACCAACGGAGAAGATCATAACAAGCTTTGCCACAAGACTTGAATCCACGATCTTTATCACGAAGATCTTTGGATTTGCGTAACCAACAAATAAGATCATCATACCGAGGCGACAAGTATTTTAGTATCAAGTGTTGATACTAGTGTTTTTCATATATTACTTTAAATTTGTATTTGATCTTGAACGATTTAAAAGTAATATAGTTTTCGGGTTTGTATACCCAAGTTTGTAAGTACTTTTACTTACGAACGGAATTTAAATTGTTGTGTTCAAACTATTTATTTATATAATTCTGCTACACGTTTTTAACTTTGTGTGACGTTAGCTTCGATGTTGTTAGCATCGTTCTTAACATCTGCTTTCTAAAATTGTTATTTATTACTCTGAAACTGTTTGATGTTAGTTTCGATGGTTGTAACACCGAAAGCAACATCATATTACTGATACTTATTTTCAACATGCATAGGTCCTACGAATTTACAATTTGTATCAGAGCGGGTTACTTGACGTACTAAGTTTACTGATCCTTATTTTGTAGGACGCTATGGATACTCTGAGGAAGAAGAGCTTGATTGCTAAAAAGTACACTGAAGATGACTGTGAGGTTAATGAAACTCTTGACGAGTACGAGAAGCTAAGCATTGAGCATTAAGAAATTATTTAATAATTGGAGAAAACAAGTACTCAAAGTTAGGGATCTTATGACCGAGGTGAACAAATTGACCAAAGAAAAGGATGATCAACTCAACATTATTGTTCATTTGGAGTCGTCACTCACCAAAAAGGATGCTGAGCTAGAACGAGTTAAGACTAAGTTGAAGAAGGTTCAAGAAGCTCTCACAAACCTCAACCAAAACAAGGCAAAGCTTGATGAAATTTTGGAACTGAGTATCCCGGATTCTTCGAAACACAAGATTAGATACAAGCCTAATCAACAAATGCAGGAGTCTTGCCAGAAATTGGAGAAGGACAAGCCCCACAAGAGAAGAAGAAGACAATGCGTGTGTGATTAGCACAGATTTTTCTTGGTTTTTATTAGTATTTTAGTTTATTTTTCTTATTGTTTTTGGTATAAGTTGGATGGATTGAGCATATTTTCGTATTTTCTTATCTCCAACTTATTTTATCGTATTTTAATTATAATTAATTAATTTTATGTTTATTATAGGTATTTTGAAGTGTTTTGGCCTGAAGATAGTCGAGGATGGGCGTACGAGTCGAGTTTCAGCGAAAATGGGCCGCGATTTGAAGAATTTGAAGCTGCCGACTTTCTATAACGATTTTCCATCTAGAACCATTATAGTAGCCCTGGCCGACCGTAACTCTCTGTAGCGTCGACCCATGGTGCGTCGGCGGATGCACACCTGCCGAGCCCTGCCGAGCGCTGCGCACACCTGCCGACCAGTAACATCGATCGACGCAAGCACCGATGTCGATCGACGCAACTGCCCATAAAATCTCTGTAGCGTCGACCAGTTTGCGTCGGTCGATGCAATAACCGATGTCGATCGACGTGACGGCCCAGAATCATGATTTTTAGGGTTTCTTGTGCGCCAAGTCATGAAATAACTATATAATCCCTTCATATTTTGGATTAAACACACAACCACGACCCAAGACACTTACCTAGGGTTGAGAAACCTATTTTCAACACCCTACAACATATTTTAAAGATCTAAGTCGAAAATTCAAGATCCGAAGCACCAAGACGAAGACGTTCGCTCAAGATCCAATTTCTCGACCAAGATCAACCATCCATAGTCCCAATTCGCAGCAATCTTTCAGCACCTTTATTAATAAGTTCTCTAAACTCTAGTTATTCTTAGTTTAATTCTAGATAATCTATGCTTAGGATTTTAATTGTTTTCGTTTGAATTTTTGAGCCGTTTAATTATTTCGATCGTATGAACCTTCAATTTGCTGAAGCTTGAACCTTGAGATTTTTAGTTTTAATAATAATTAGTCGCTGCATTTATTCTCTTGTTCATGTTTGGTGGTGATTTGTTCATGATTAATTTAATTATTGCTTTAGTTTTGATAATTAGTTGATAATTAGTTCATGCTATGTTATTGCTTGAGAATTTTGAGATTGATCTTATTGTTCTTGAGAATCACGTGCTAGTTTAATTCGTAGAAGTTGATGCATGCTAGATAATTAATTTAGAACTAAAATTGCTCTTAAAACCCCTAGATTAATAATTCTTAGATAATTTAGTTTGAAGCTTTACTTAATTAATTAGGATAAATTTGTTAGTTTAAAATAATTAGTTGATGCTTTTAAATTAATTAGTAGTTGATAATTTTCAAAAACTAAATCTATACAATTTCTCGTGTTAAAGTTGTGATTAAACAAACATTAAAAACTTCGAACATCAGTCCTTGAGAGACGACTCGAGTTAAGTTTGCCAACCTACACGCGAACCTGTTATTTTGCGGACGAGCTATTAAATTTCTGATAATTATTTATAAATTAGGCACACACAAAAGCTCGAATAAAAAATTAGCGCCGTTGCCGGGGACTGAAATAGGTTTTAATAATATTTGTTCGTGTTATTTGCTTTTTCGCTTATTTGTATAAAGGTTCTTTGTTTCCCATTCGATACGTTGATGTTAATTACTGTTGATGCAAGGTCGTAGAAGCTTATAAAATAAACTTGCTCCATATATAGACAACATCGAACGAGTTGGGAGACGAAGAAGACTCTTTTATTCCCCCGACTCAATTAATTGTGATACAAATTCGGCTAACATGTCAAACACTACCCCTATTGGAGGCCGAGGACCAGGAGGAAGAGGAGGAGGACAAACGAATGGTTGTCGAGTGCATGGAAATGAAACTCTTACCCCACCTCGCCAATAACCATATGGAATGCCACCTACCGATGATCTAAAATTTGGAGATCCACAAGACGACAATCGTCAAGAAGATCCACCGATTTTTTAACCTAATCAAGCGCATAACGACGAAAACAACCAAAGGATCAATAATGAAGAGAATCAAGAAGGAAACCAGTTTCTCAACAATCCAAACAATGGGGGGGCCCAAGGCCAAGATAATCATCAAGCAGTGATTCTAGGAAATCAAATCAAACGTCCACAGCACTTTAAGAATCGAGCAGAAGCTCAAGCATACAACGCTCTTGCAAACAAAGAGTTCTTACACAACCAAGTTGGTAATGGCGGGCCCCATCCCCAAAATGAACCGTCTCCAAATAAAACGAGGAGGACGGCAGTACTATGATGGTCAAGACAACGATACACTGGAAGATGAATATGAGGATGAAAAACGAGTTTAATGAAGATGATTATTATGAGGATAGGGATGATTTTGGAGGAAGACGTGCGAATTTTGGAGGAATACGTGCCCCTCGATATCAAAACGTACGAAAACAAGGTGACCTCGCATGCCCAACCATTGGATCACATAGCTCAGCGATAGTTTTAGGCCAAGCAGCTAGGAACTACAATTTGAGGACCGACGATTTGAATAGACTACCCTCTTTATATGGTTTGCCGAATGAAGACCCACTCGAGTTCGTTCGAGAATTTTACATAGCATTGTCTGGGATTCAAGATTGAGGACTCAGTGAAGGACAACTTAGAATGAGATACTTCCCTAGTACCCTGAAAGATAAAGCGAAACGATGGTTCAATCAATTATAACCTTACTCCCTAAAAAATTGGGAGATGGTTTACAAGAAATTTGTGGGAAGATTCTACTCAGCCCGAACGACAACAAAGTTGAGGAGGGAAATTTCCAGCTTCGAGCAATTGGATGGCGAATTGTTTCACGAGGCGTGAGATCATTTTAAGGAGCTCCTCAATGCATGTCCACACCATGGTAACAGTGACGAAATGATCAACAATTACTTTTATGAAAGATTATTGCTGAATTTCAAGCAACAAGTGGAAACACGAGCAGGAGATTTCGGGGCTTAACCGTGGAGGAAGCACGAGATCTTTTTGAATTAATAAGTGACAAGTCGAGGCAAATGAGTTCAAGGCCTCGAAAAATTAGAGTGAATGAGGTTTCAGTTACACGAGCGGAGGATGACAAGTTCGATAAACTTACAAAGTAAGTGGAGTTGTTGACGAACATGATGATGAAGCAAAAATCGCAACCTTCACAAGAGACATGTGGAATTTGTGGAGCATTTAGACATGGAGCGAATGTGTGTTCAGTGACTTTTGATGATGAATCGAACATAGAGGTCAATGCCGTGCAAAATTTCCAACACAACAATTATGGGCAGAAACCCACAAACCAATTTCAGGCACAGCGTGATTCTCCTTTTTTCAAGTGGGGTCCTCAGAACCCACATTATGCACCGATAAAGCCACAGACCGACCCACGGTACCTTCCTTCACCACCACCACCATCGAAGGGGCTAGCACCAACTCCAGTCCAAGCGAACGATCAACTCTTAATTTGGCAACAAAACTAAGTGACTGAGACGCTCCGAAATCAGGAAGGGCATGAGAAAATCAACGCAAGGATAGATGATATTTCGAAAAAATGCAAGGGATGGAGATTGAGCTTACTAAGACTATGCAGCAAATTGCTAAGGCCACTCTTGAGAACACTAATGGCTTGAAGGAAGTGACCACTGGCTTGAGGAAGGTCGAGATAGTGGTGGGGCAGCTTTCAGCCTCTATAGCCCCATTATTGGAAAATAAGGAGATATTTCCAAGCCAACCACAGCAAGCCTCGACAATTAAGGTCCTACGTAGTGGCAAGGTAATCGATAATTATATTGGGATGCAAGATGAAGGAGATGTAGAAATGACAAAACTTCCAATGTCGGAATCGACAAAGGGAGATGAATCCAAGCCGATAGAACAATTTCATAAGACACCAAACCCCTACATTCCGGGATCTTTAAAGGAGAAGCTCACGAACAAAACCCCCACTTCACCGTTGGATGATGGAGACCGTAAGAAAATTCACGACAAAGTTCCTTTCCGAAGTCGCCTACGACCGGCAAAAGAGAATAAGAAGTTTATGGAGCTTTACACCTTGCTGAAGAATGTTAACATAAACTTTCCTCTTTTAGATGTGATCAAGACGATGTCGGCGTATGTGAAGTTCTTCAAGGAGCTTGCTACAAGACATAGGCATTCGGAGACAAATCAGTATGTTCCACTAACAAAAGAGGTGAGTGCGTTATGCAAGCGACCACTGCCTACGAAGGAGAAGGACCCTGGAAGCTTTTGTGTCAATATTACATTGGAGAATGGGTAACAAGCGCGCGTGATGCTTGATCTCAGTGCGGGAATTAACTTAATGCCGCATTCCCTTTATAAGCAATTTGATTTAGGACCATTGAAGCCAACAAGGATGCGTGTCCAATTAGAGGATCGTTCAATTCGTCAACCATTGGGAATTGTAGAAGACGTTTTGGTGAAAGTAGGAGAGTTAATAATCCCGGTAGATTTTGTAGTTTTGGATGTTGGGGAGATACCGAGTGACGATAAAGTGCATACTATTCTTTTAGGCTGTCTGTTTTTGTCTACCTCCTATGTGGTGATTGATGTGAATAAGGGGAGGATGAGCATGTCAGTTTTGGGAGAGACGGTCACTTTTTCTTTGCGAAATATGAATAATTGCCCTACGCCATTGATGGAAGAAGATGAGTGTTCGTATGTCGACGCGATAGATGCTTGCGTCCAAGAGCTTAAGAGCATAAAAGTATTAGATGATTCGAAAGTCGAGGACGACAATGATTTTCTAAGTGGTGAAGAGATAGCCGAACTATTTGGAATTGATTTTCACAATATTAGAGCTGACCTCGAAATTATGAACCCCAACGAACCATTTGAGATGGAGTTTAAGCAAGTGACATGGTGGAGCTAGGTGATCCACCTCGAACTGAGCATTAAATGTTGAAATACGTCGAGCAAGAGACGTTAAATGTTGCGCTTCTTGGGAGGCAACCCAAGCATTAGTTTTTCTTTTTCTTTGATTTTTCTTTCAATTTTTATTTCGTTTATTTCTGTTTTATTGTGTCAATTGTCGTGGTACATTTATGTGTGTGCTAATGTACAGGAAATTCAAAAATTTAGCGAAACTGAAGACGTAGGGGTACATTAGCGGTAACCGTACCGCTAGTCCTTACCGTTAGCACCTATCACTAGTCACTAGCAATCATACTGAACCTACCATTATGCGCAAAACCGAGTGTGCCACCGGGCACTTGCGCAACGCAATTGACTACAATCGTTTTTAATTCAAGACAATTCCAATCACGGGTTCACAACGAGGATTATTGCACATGCATTTTTTTTTTTTGGAAAGACTCAAATATCGGAATTTCAGGGATGTTTTCTTATCTCCCTTACTTTTATTTATTTTATGACAATCAGGATATTGCCAAGTTTTTAAAGGGGGGGATGGTTGAGTGTGAATTATAGTTGAAATTTGTGCAATTTTTAAATTTTTGTGATTTTGTAGTGCTAAATTTTACGTGATTGATCACTATTTCTGCACTAAATTGTGTTTGTATGGCATGCATGTCAAAGTTAGCTAAGTATGATTTGAGGTTCTAGTCTTTTGAGCGTGCATAAGTGCATAAATTTTTCAAAATTTATTATTAATATATTGTAAAATGGTACTTGCACGCAATTGATTTCGCAAAACCTTAAAAGCAGCGTCAATTCAAAACTTTTTCATGCAAAAAGCCTGTGAGTAGCATGAGTGATTATCATCATTACATGTGCTTGAATAAGTTTCAGTCTTGATATCTCTTTGAAATGGCTGTGTGTAGTTGATTTTGAAAATGAGGATAAGGCACAGATATAAACCCTATTTCTGGCCATATCCATAAATTTTAGCCACTATAAATTTCGAATGAGCCAATCATAGCCAAATAATCTATTTCCATTAGCCATGAGTGATTTTTGAGTCGACTCCTGCAACCATTAAAAGCGTGGGGTAGGAGGAGTTCGTTATTTTTATTGGTTTGTTGAATTTTGGAAATATGCCAAGGGATTTATGATTTTGTAATAGTTTTGGGGACCACCATCCAAAAAAAAAAAAGATCCCATAAAAAGAGAAGGATGGTGAGTCTTGTTGTTTCGTGTTTAGTCATTGCCTACGCACTTTATAAGGACTTGAGTTTTATTGTTTATTTTATAATGAAACCTAATGTTTAAAAGGCATGAGTTGTGTAGAAGCGTATTATAAGCTTCAATTGTATTTAAGTAGTTTGAGAAACAAGTCGGTAGTAGATTTATGAGTTGAGAAATAGCCTATGTTTAAAGGCTACGTTATAAGTGTTTAGTGAGGTTTTTATTTTTGTACGAGGTGAAGCACATTGCTTCGTGATTAATTAGATTTAGTGAGTTATTGATCATGTTAGATCATGAGTTAGCCGCACGACTTATATATTCCATACCCGTCCAAAGAGCCTTACATTACAATCCAAAAAGACCTTTTCCGATTTTTAGTTCGATAACACACTTAATTTGCGATTGAAAAGAGATTGATTTTCCGTTCTATTTTATTATGCATGTATTTGTATGATTTGAGTGTATACACGTCCTATGCAACAATGCTTGAGTGCTTTTGAGTGAACACCCCTATATATTACCCTTTTTAGAGGATGCATGATTTGGTTTTAGGAGCGAAAATGTAATAAGGGTGGAGTGTTTGACGTTGTGTTACTTGTATCTGTATTTTCAAAATTATGTATGTAGCATAGCACGACTCATTGCTTGAGATGATTTTCTTTCTTGTTATACTTTGAATTTATCATTTGTTCGAGAACGAACAAACCAATAAAGCGTGGGGTAGTTGATTAACACGAATTTATCTTAATTTTTATTAGTATTTTAGTTTGTTTTTCTTATTATTTTTGGTATAAGTTGGATGGATTGAGCATATTTTCGCATTTTCTTATCTCCAACTTATTTTATCAATTATAATTAATTAATTTTATGTTTATTAAAGGTATTTTGAAGTGTTTTGGCATGAAGATAGTCGAGGATGGGCGTACGAGTGGAGTTTCAGCGAAAACGGGCCGCGATTTGAAAATTTTGAAGCTGCCGACTTTCTATAATGATTTTCCATCTGAAACCGTTATAGTAACCCTGGCCGACCGCAACTCTCTGTAGCGTCGATCCATGGTGCGTCGGCCGACGCACACCTGCCGAGCCCTACCGAGCGCTGCGCACACCTGCCAACCAGTAACGTCGGTCGACGCAAGAACCGATGTCGACCGACTCAGCTGCCCACAAACTCTCTGTAGCGTCGACCAGTTTGCGTCGGTCGACGCAATAACCGATGTCGATCGACGCGACGGCCCAGAATCATGATTTTTAGGGTTTCTTGTGCGCCAAGTTATGAAATAACTATATAATCCCTTCATATTTCGGATTAAACACACAACCACGACCCAAGACACTTACCTAGGGTTGAGAAACCTATTTTCAACACCCTACAACATATTTTAAAGATCTAAGTCGGAGATTCAAGATCCGAAGCACCAAGACGAAGACGTTCGTTCAAGATCCAATTTCTCGACCAAGATCAACCATCCATAGTCCCAATTCGCAGCAATCTTTCAGCACCTTTAGCTATTTAATAAGTTCTCTAAACTCTAGTTATTCTTAGTTTAATTTTAGATAATCTATGTTTAGGATTTTAATTGTTTTCGTTTGAGTTTTTGAGCCGTTTAATTATTTCGATCGTATGAACCTTCGATTTGCTGAAGCTTGAACCTTGAGATTTTTAGTTTTAATAATAATTAGTCGCTGCGTTTATTCTCTTGTTCATGCTTGGTGGTGATTTGTTCATGATTAATTTAATTATTGTTTTAGTTTTGATAATTAGTTGATAATTGGTTCATGCTATGTTATTCCTTGAGAATTTTGAGATTGATCTTATTGTTCTTGAGAATCACATGCTAGTTTAATTCGTAGAAGTTGATACATGCTAGATAATTAATTTAGAACTAAAATTGCTCTTAAAACCCCTAAATTAATAATTCTTAGATAATTTAGTTTGAAGTTTTAGTTAATTAATTAGGATAAATTAGTTAGTTTAAAATAGTTAGTTGATACTTTTAAATTAATTAGTAGTTGATAATTTTCAAAAACCAAATCTATACAAGTTCTCGTGTTAAAATTATGACTAAACAAACATTAAAAACTTCGAACATCAGTCATTGAGAGACGACTCGAGTTAAGCTTGCCAACCTACACGCGAACCCGTTATTTTGCGGGCGAGTTTTTAAATTTCTAACAATTATTTATAAAGTAGTCACACACAAAAGCTCGAATCGGTGTGCCATCACTGTGGTGAAAGAGGTCACATTCGACCATACTGCTGGAAGCTTATTGGGAAATAAAATCAATTTAAAAGGTCGAGACTGTTTGCTGGGATCCGTGATGATTTCCGTGATGGTTTCTGTATTCCCAACATTAAAACCAACACCAAGCTCAAGCAGGTCTGGGTCTAGAAGAACAAGATCAAATGCAAAATAATTTATTCCTCTCTAAAGTCTCATATTCTTGGAGCCTGGTATTATAGAGCACCCAGCCAGCCTCACTGGTGAAAAATTGAGAGAGTGAGGGATATTTACTCTTTCCTGTTTTATTTTGTTTTTCATGCACTATGGACTCACTACTCGTTGGGATTTTCTAATGAATACCTCTAAATCTAAAGTCTATTTTCCTTGCATACACTACTGCGAATGTGCATGCTGCCACTTTTACTTGATTCCTGAATATTCTATTATTGTTTCCTTTAAGGCATCAAATGAATGGACTAAGATGGCTGGTTTCACTTTATAATAACAATTTGAATGGCATACTAGCAAATGAAATGGGCTTAGGTAAAACTGTTCAGGTATGATATATATTTAGCTGTTGAACATATAACTCTGTAGAATTTTGTTACCTCTTGGTTTTACTGTAAATTTTGATCTGATGAAATTATTTTTGTAGGTTATATCTCTAATTTGCTACTTAATGGAAACTAAGTGATGAACCCAGAGTTAATTTTCAAAGTGTGTGGGTGTGTGTGAATCTGGCCTTAAAGACTATTTAATTACTAGCAGTTTTTTAGTTGAGGAAAAGATTTCTTTTCATTGTTTAATTCGATAATCAGGTTTTGCTTATGCGCGCATGATCTTCAGTCTTAATTAGCTCTACTAAATTTAGCTGAGAACCGAACTTTCTGATTAGAGAAAAGAATTAAGAATATAACTACTGTGATTGCTATTTCTAGGACCAGTGTATAGTGTTTTTGCTAAGAATATAACTACTGTGATTGCCACTGATCCATGTACAGTGGCTGATGCTCCTTCAACTAAGCCAACCATCACTCACGTTGTTTTGACATGGACGGCCTTTTACTTGGTAATTCTTATTGTTCAATCAGTTCTGAAATTCAGCCCTAATAATATTAAGCATTCGCTCTACAAATTTATATTTGTTTTTCTTATCTTTTCAGAAGTTGTGTGCTGTTAAATATGTAGTTTAATTATCCAATGTGGCCTGTGCTTATCTTAGATCTGTTGGGATTGCACTTGAGTTTTTTAATCCCAACTAATTCGACGTCTCATTCTTTTAATCTGTGTTAAAATAAAAGGGAATGGGTTAACCCAATTTTTTATCTTTCCAATTTTCTTAATTTTGATTGAAATCATTATTGTTTTGGGGGCTTATTAGATTAGTTGAAATTTTCTGTTTCGGGGATTTCAATGGCATTCAAATCAAGGGAGGATCACAGGAAACAACTTGAATTAGAGGAAGCGCGTAAGGCTGGCCTTGCACCTACCGAATTGTCTACTGCTCCTTGGTATCTCAATTCAGTGAAACTGGTATGTTACATGGTAATATTTGGTCTCCCTGTTGCTCGTTTGATCACTATTTAGCCCTGGATATATACAAAGTTCTCATTATTATGTTTGTTGGTGCTTTTTTGAGTTTGAAACATCAAAGGAAGTGTATGTTGGATCCAAACAATACCAGATCATTGTACGATTGATGTGCAAAGACTTTTAATGCCGACAAGTTTAGAAAGGGTGCTTGTGAAAAGTAAGTGCAATGTTAGTTTTTTTTTTTTTTTTTTTTTTTTTTTTTTTTTTTTTTTTTTTTTTTTTAGTGTGATCAAACAATTTTTTTTCATTCTTATAATGTTTTGGTTATGAAGAAAACAATTTTTAATTATATCTGTTATTGGCAATATTTTGATGTGCAAATATGCTCGATTTATAATACACCTTGTTGGTTTAACGGAATTGTTTTTTGGGTCAAAACACTAAATTAGACATGGTTTCTTATTGCTAGGATGCTTTATACTCATGCTTGGATTATGGTATTCTCTTATAATGTTGTTTATTGTAGAAACGGCAAGTGCTGAATTTCTTAGTGATTTTACAGAGGAACATAATATATGCCCTGTTGATTTGACTCTTCACCAAATCTGAGATAACATCAGAAGTCATTTCATCATTATTCTTTAGCCTTTTGAGGAAAAAAAATCCTTTGAAGGTTTTATGATTACTTAATATCTTTGCCAGGATGTTTAAGCCTTCAGTGTAGAATACCTGGAAACTGTTCTTGTGGTTAAATATGAGAATTGAGTATTTTTATCTTTGAGAAAACTGGAAACAGTTTAAGCCTTCAGTATAGAATATCTTCGAGAGTTGAGTATTTTTATCATTATTTATATGTCAATTTGTGGGGAACCATGGAGTCTCATATTTGTTATTCCTTAGCAGGATGCACCGTCTCTAATGTCTAAAGCCTACACACACTACCTGTAAACAATTGTTATCCCATGTTCCATTTTAACATTATCTTCTTGGTTCGTATTGATATTTATAAGAACTCTTTATTACAATTTTCCAAATTGGACCACAGTGGTGTAAATATCTATGGTTTGAGATATGGGCTCGTAGTGGAAATATTTTGTTCTGTGTTGTGTCATTATTGTATTTTAAATTTTTGCATGCCATATCATCACTCTGTTGACGAAATGAGAAAGGAATGTAAGCATCAAATTACAATTCCTAAAATGTAAGATAGATAAGTTCTGCCTTTTGTACTCATTTTGATAATACTATTTCATTGATTTTATGTAGTATATTTATGTGATTATTGATAAACCTTATTCCACCAAAATGACGTTTTCTTATGCTATGGAATTTAAGATGCGAACGATACGAAAAAGCAAAGCAGCCATGAAATAGTAGTTTTAGTGGTTTAAAAGGTTCATGATTTGATATTATTGGAGTTCGATTGCTAAGTAGGATCAATTGTGTTTGTAGCTTGAAACAATTAAAGGGAATGCAAATAAAAGGAAATTAAAACATTAAAAGTAATTAAAAAAAACTAGCTAGGAATGAAAATTGCAAGTTGGTCGGATGCCTCGTCGTGTGCTTCAAATCGAATATGCAAAGCATTATTGAAAATAAGCAAGTAAAAGCAAAATTTTATCAAGTACAACTAGACTAGCCTAGAGTACAACCATTCTTGCATGAACATAAAATCTAGAAAAATGCAAATTAACAAAAATTAAAAGCAAAAAGAAGTAGATCTAGGATTTAGCATGAAACAATGCATGAAAATTTAATTCAAAATAAAGCATATGAAAAACTCAAAATAAAAATGATCTGAGACTCGATCTATGATCTAAACGTGTCACTCATCTAGATTTCATGGACAATTCACAAGACCTAACAAGAAATCAAAGAGGTAAGGAAAAAAACATAAATTGAAGAACAAGCATGAAACATATGAAATACTGAAAACATAAACGATTAAGGACTCGATCTATGATCTAGATGTGTCACTCATCTAGATTCTATGGACAATTCACAAGATCTAACAAGAAATCAAAGAGTTAAGGCAAAATTCATAAATTGAAGAACAAGCATGTAAATGAAGAACAAGCATGAAATTAAAAGAAAACTTACTTGAATTAAAAAGAGAGTACGAAAGCTTGAATGAAATTACAATCAAAATTAAAATTCAAGGGAATACTTGAATTCTTCTTGAGCTTACGAACCCAAGGAAATGCTTGAAATTAAATCTGGAGAGAGAAATTAAGTCTCAAACCCAAACATGGGTTGGGAGGAGGTGTTGTCTAAAAAATGAGAGAAGTCTATTTATTTATAATAGGTTAAATTAGGGGTAAATGTGTCAAATAAGCCTTAAAATATTGGATTTCCCGGGTTTGACCAAGTTTGGCCCGAAAGGACCCCTTGGCTTGATGTTTGGCATGAGCACAGGCACGAGCACAGGCGTGGACACAGGCTGGGTGCTAGCACAGGCATGGGCATAGGCTGGGCGCGAGCACAGTCATGGGCACAGGCTGGGCGCTGCTGTTGGCTTGCCTTGGCGTCGGTGTTGGCGTCGCTTGGCTTGAGTTTTGGGCCTCAATACTTTGGCTCGAACCTAGGCGCACCGTGACACAAATTTAATTCATTGAGCCACCTATGAAATAAGAATTTTGAACATAAAAACTCAAGAATCACACTCAGCCACAAATTAAATGAACCAATTTAACCAAATCAAGTATAAAATCAAAAAGAAACCCGAAAAACAAAAAAATGAGAAAATAACCTAATAACCTAGTGAAACTCGACTCGAAACCACTATAAACGAAACTAAAACCTGATACGACCTAAATTAGTAGATGGCTCCCACGTGGACTGAACAAAGAGTTGTTGGGAGGAGCTAGAGTATGAGACCTGAACAGAACAAGGCTGAGGGGCACGACTTGACTAAGACTGACCTAACCTTAATTGGAGGCCTTCGTTAAGGATTCAAGAGGTCAGGTCAGGAACAGAGAAGGCCCCACTGGGCAGAGCTGACTTGTACTCCGGAAGGAAGCTTCTAGGTCAGGTCGGCCTCTTTAATGGCCCAAGATTCGCGGGTTTTGTTTCTAAAATCCCGGACAGGGCCCCGCTGGGCAGAGCTGGCCTGTGCTCCGGAAGGAAGCTTTTAGGTCAGGTCGGCCTATTTAATGGCCTAAGATTTGCGGGTTTTCTATTTTTGAGATCCCGTAAAGGGCCCCCACTGGGCAGAAACTATAAATACCTCAGCCTCAAGGCTGAGGGAGGTATGATTTTTCCAGCACTCTTCTCTTACTTTGTATTTTTCCGATAAAAAACGCTTACTGGCTTGAGCATCGAAGAGATTTCCACCGAAAAACCCCCGGTGGTCCTTTCTAACGTGTTTTTGTGTAATACACGTCGGGAAATTCTCAAGTGAAGCTGCAGGCCTTTTGCGTGGTCAGTTTTTTGGGTGAAACAATTGGCGCCGTCTGTGGGAAAGCAAGGATAAGACGTGAGAAAATCATGGCATCAAATGGACTTCGGCAGAATTTGGTGGCAGAGCTGGTTGGCACGCCCAGCTCTGCCACACCGACAGGCATGCCAGAGGCGGCAGGACCGGCGGCGATAGCTAGACCCAGGCGCAGCGCAACCTTCTCCTAGTGGAGCCACGCAAACTGACGGTGGATTTCTGAGCGATTCTTTCCCAAGGCAATTGTCCGACCTCATTGGTAAAGCGGTGGAAGTAGCTGTGGATAGGAATCTCGTCGAGCTCTCGACACCCCCCTCCAGGGAAGTTCTGCCCTCGGAGACGGAGTCACCACGAATCTAGCGCATGGTCCGTACTCCCTCCCAGGAAGAGGAGGAGAGTTTCTCCGCTTCTGAAAGTGAAACATCGAGCAAAACCAACCCAGACTGCACTGAGCAGATGAAAAACCTGCAAAAAAAGGTCAGTGAGGTTAAGAGAAAGATGGCGAGTGCGGGCACGGTGCCAGCGCGGAGGGGTACCCCATTTTTTGATGCGGTTATGTGCGATGATGTACCGGCTTCTTACCGGTCCATGGGCTTTGAATACAATGGAACAAAAGATCCATGGGATCACCTGAGCCGATTTGAGATCGCGGCTACTTTGCACAAATTCTCAGATGCGGTCATGTGTCGGGTCTTCCCGACGACCTTTACAAAGTCAGCCCAGATCTGGTTCAGCCAGTTGCTTCCGTGCTCTATAAGCAACTTCGACGAATTAAGCTCGGCATTCCTGCACCAATTTACCAGCTGCAAGAAGTACCAGAAAATGCCGCTAGAATAATTCAGCCTGAAACAGGAGGAAAATGAAAATATACGCGCTTACATCAAGCGATTCACAGATGAGAAACTAGAGGTGCCATCAGCATCTGAGGAGCTCCTGGTTAACGCTCTAGCGCAGGGGCTCAGGAGAGGAGAATTTTTTCAGTCACTAGTCGTGAAAACAGCGCTGAGATTCGGAGAGCTCCTGGAACGAGCAGAAAAATACATTCATCTAGAGGAGGCCTTGAAGATCAAGGAAGATGGAGAAAAGAGAAGAGAACGACCTGACAGGGAGGACAGGACCCCGATGAAGAAACCTAGGTCTGACCTGGTTGGAGGACGACCCTGTTTTCATAGATACACACCCCTGGCCACGCCTCAGGGGGAGATTCTGCAGGCAATTGAGCGACATCTTGATCTCAAATGTCCTAGAACTTATTCCCAAAAGCCAAGGAGAGAAAGGTCTGACCGATTTTTCCGTTACCATAATGAGTACGGTCATGATACGGATCATTGCACCAACCTAAAAGATGATATGGAGAGGTTGGTGCAGGCAGGACATCTCAAGGAGTATGTACAGATGAGGAAAGAGGAATCCAGGTCTAACTTTCGTAGGCGAGACCAACCTCAAGGAAACAAGCATGAGCAGGATAATGGACGAAACTGTGGGAGAAGGGGTGACCAGGCTCAGGAGGTACGAGGAGAAATCTCGATGATTACAGGATGTGAGTGGGATGAGCATTCCAGAAGAACCCAAATAATTTTGTTCGCACTGCGAAAGACCTGGAAAGAAAAGCAAGTGAGGTAGGGCAGTTAACGCCAAGCCCGAACATATATTTTGGGTCGGAGGATGAGAATGGCATCTTGTACCCTCACATGGACGCTCTGGTTATCATAGCTACTATTGCCAACTACACCATAAGGCGAATCTTTGTGGATACGGGCAGTTCAGCTTATATCGTGTTCTATGACTATTTTCGACAGCTGAACTTAAACTTAGATCTGGAGTAAGTCACCACGTCACTGGTTGGCTTCGAAGGGGGAGCCTTGAAGCCATTGGGAGCGGTAAATCTCCTAGTGACATTAGGGGATGGCCCATTCAGACAGACCAGGTCGATACGTTTTCTGGTTGTAAACGCACCCTCCTCGTACAATGTTATGCTTGGACGACCATCACTGAGCTAGTTTCAAGCTGTAATCTCTGTTTACCATATGAAGTTGAGATTTCCTACCCAGGAGGGGGTGGGGGAGGTCCATGGTGATCAGTACACGGCAAGGCGCACATACGCAGATAGTGATCGGCGCACTGAGGAAAATGAAAGGTGTAAAAGGGCGAAGGTGGACAACTCCATACCTGACCTACCTCAGAGGGGGGAGAGTTTGATGAAAGTTGAAGTAGTCCAAGGTGACGATAGTCGAGTTCTCCGCGTAGGGACAACCCTCTGTCTAGAGGTATTAGTAGATTTGGTTGTCCTGTGAAATAGCGAAGACATTTTTGCCTGGTCTCCGCAGGATTTTGTTGGGATAGATCCCTCGGTAGCCGAGCACCACCTCAACATTAGCCTGATGATAAATCCAGTAAAGCAAAGAAAGCGTAACTTTGGGCCGGAAAAGGAGGCTATTATTGAGGCAGAGGTGAATAAATTGCTAAATGTTGGGCATGTCCGGGAGATACAGTTCCCAGAATGGCTCTCTAACGCAGTCCTGGTACCAAAAATGGAAGAAGACTGGCGGATGTGCATAGACTTCCGTGATCTTAACAAGGCTTTCCCTAAAGATCACTACCCTCTACCGAGAATTGACCAACTGGTTGACTCCACATCAGGTTGTGAACTCGTAAGTATGATGAACGCCTCGCAGAGATACCACCAGATTAGACTAGCCGAGGATGACCAAAAGCGAGTTAGTTTCATAACTCCGAAAGGGACCTATTGCTACATGTCATGCCATTCGGGCTCAAGAACGCGGGTGCCACATACCAACGGCTAGTGGACAAAATGTTCAAAAGTCAACTCGGGCGAAACATGGAGGTCTATTTTGACAATATGTTGGTCAAGAGCGTTAAAGCAGCCTCACACGTGGTTGACCTTAGGGAAACCTTTGATACTCTGAGAAAGTATAAGATGAAGCTCAACCCCAAAAAGTGCATGTTTGGGGTAAGGGCTGGAAAGTTCTTGGGCTACATGGTCACGGAAAAGGGGATAGAAGCAAGTCCAGAGAAGGTCAAGGCTATCATGGATATGCAAACCCCGAAAAATGTTAAGGAGATGCAATGCTTAGCCGGGCGAATAGCAACCTTGAGCAGGTTCGTCTCACGCTCTTGGCAAGCAAGGCTTAAGGACTTTGTCAAGCAAAGGCTTAAGGACTTTGTCAAGCAAAATGATGAGAGCTGGCTATTTTTGGCCATTATTGAAAAAAGAAGATGAAGATTTCGTGAGGAAGTGTGACAAATGCCAAAGGATCTCCTCCTTGGTCCATGGCCAGCAGAAGATCTCATGACGATGAGCTCTCCCTGCCCTTTTGCAAAATGGGGGATAGACCTAGTCGAACCTTTCCCCACAGCTCCAGCTCAGAAGAAGTTTCTAATTGTCGCCATTGGTTATTTTAACAAATAGGTAGAGGCCGAAACTCTGCCCCAGATTACGGAGGATGCAGTGATGATTTTTTTATGGAAAAATGTAGTATGTTGATTTGGCATCCCTAGGATCCTGGTCTCGGATAATGGTACGCAGTTTATGGGAGTTAAGATCAGAGCCTGGTGCTCTAAGATGAGGATAGACCAACACTTCACCTCAGTCTATCATCCTCAGGAAAATGGTCAATTCGAGGTGACCAATCGCATCTTGGTGCAAGGGGTCAAGGCACGCCTCGAAAGGTCAGGCGGGAAATGGGTGGAAGAGCTCAGTTCAATTCGATGGGCCTATCGCACTAATCCTAAAGAGAGTACTGGGGAAACCCCATTTAACCTGGTGTATGGCATGGATGCTATTATCCCCATTAAGATAGGCCTGGAAACTCACCGGTCTAAAACTTCGAGATGGATCAGAATGAATTATTAATACAGGATGCATTGGACTTGGTTGAGGAAAAAAGGGAGCGTGCTTCCGTTAGGATGGAGCACATGCGGGGACGATTCAGAGCGGGAGACCTTGTGTTGCGTAGAGATGATCTTGGAAAACCCAAGGGAAAACTGGACGCCACTTGGAAAGGTCCATTTAAAATCACAAGAGTTCTAGCGGGCGGAGCCTATGAGTTAGAACAGATGGATGGGGTCAGAGTACCCTAAGCGTGGAATGTATCAAATTTGCGAAAATACTATGTGTAAGATTATTTTGTGAAACGTATTTATACAATGCGATTTGAGTTTATTTATATCTTATTGCGAACCAACCCGATGATCAAAAGCCAGGATTGCTAAATGGCACTAAGCTAGGATTGGCTAAGAGCAGGTGTCCCATTTTTTGACCTGATTGTCAAGTAAGCCAGTATTGGCTAAGGGCGGATGCCCCATTTTTCCTCACCTGATTATCAATTAGGCCAATATTGGCTAAGGGCGAATGCCCCATTTTTCCTGACCTGATTGTCAGTTAAGACAGGATTGTCTAAGGGCTGATGCCCCATTTTTCCTGACCTGATTTTCAGTTAAGCCAGGATCGGCTAAGGGCGGATGCCCCATTTTTCCTGACCTGATTGTCAGTTAAGCCAGGATTGGCCAGAAAGTTTTGACCAGTTTAAGTAACAGGGTGTTCAGTCCTGAATTGATATTCAAACCCAAACCTTCAATTACAAGGAAAATAGATGCAAAACATTTATTCCAAGAACATAACCGAATTCTTCAAGAGCTTGATTGAAATTACAAAGGAAATTGCTCAAGAAACTACAAAAGCATAGAAAAGCAATAACATGAAATCAGATCACAGACAGGGGTCACGGGTAAGAAGAGGAGGCCCTCTTATCGGAAGCTAGCACTTGGCGGACTCTCCATAGCTCGCGTTTAGTCTCATGGAGACGTTGATAATACCCATCTGCTCGGTCGGAGGAAGATTGAGCTTCAGCGGCAGCAACAGTCAGGAAACACACCGACTCCAGAAGATCAGCTTTCTCCTCTTGAAGTTGCCTATTGAGCTGGCGGAGTTCGGCCCACTCGCGTTTGTAGTGGCGTTTCTTCAGACTTTTTCTCTCTAGAAACCGGCATGCTTGGGATAACTTGGAGCGAAGCACAGAAAGTTTGTCGGGCAGCCTGATGTTTTCAAAAAAAAGGGCAAGATTCTTTCTCTTCAAAGTATCAATTTCCTCAAGCAAGGAAGAAACCATGTTGGAAAAATATATGCAGGCAAAAGAAAGATTTTATAGACAAAATGTTAAGTACAGATGACCCTAGGGTTTCCTGAGATCGTGGAAACCCTAAAGGTATATACAAGCAAAATAAAGATATGATAAAAGGTACTGTTTAAATAGTACAGGCCCGAAAATTAAAACAATGATAGATATAATAAGCCTAGATCAGATAAAAGGCTATATGGAGCCCAGCCCTCCATTCCCGATCCTGCACCCATGGAAACTTCCCCGAAGTCTTTCTCGAACTGAGTGTTGCTCTGAAGCTCACCCAGGCCAGCAAATGTAGGGGATGTTGCAGCCGTTGGAAAAGTCAATGCCAACGACTGCTCGGGGGTGGGGGGGGTGGGGGAGAAGAGGCAGAAGTGGAAGAGGATGAGCAGAAGACCTGGCGGATGTAGTCAACAAACTCCAGGGCCTCAAGCTAATGTATTCGATCATCCTCGGCAACGTGGGAGAAGATGGTCGGCTCGGGCGGAGTTATCAAAGGAATGGATCATTCAAACGGAACTAGGGGGTTCTCAGCGGTCCATTTGGCTTGGGCATCCAGGACAAGGTGGTAGTACACCTCGGCCTCAGAAACCAAGATGTCATACAATTCAACGGATCTTAGGAAAGCTTGTCAAGTCGTTTCCCTGGTCAGTTAGATTAGACATTGACCCTCCTCAGAGTTAAGGAATTCAAGTCGACCCTTCGCATGCCCCTCAGTGGGACCTCGGCTCTCTCCACCAGTATCCCCTTCAGCTCGTGTGCGCCAAATTTTTTCCTTGAACTCTTCGTCGCGTGTCATAGCCAGAGGTCGGATTTCTCCCTATGACTCCTTGGCCTCATGGAGCTCAGTCCGGGTAACTTCCAGATTAGTTTTGGACTCTTGGAGCTCTGCCCGGGTCATTGCCAAATCAGTTCAAGCCACGTCTAGACCAGCCTGCGCCACCCCCAACCCCACCTTTGTAGCCTCTAACTCCTCCTCAGCTGCCTTCAATCTTGATTATGTGTCGTGCAGTTCCGCATTGCTTTCCTTTATGCGCGAGATCAGCCTTTTCTCCTGCTCTAGCAAGGCTGCGTACTTCTTGGCCAAATCAGCATTCATCATGGAACCTCTAGCTCTGGACAGGAGAGACGCCCTTCTCACGGCAGCTTAACAAAGAAAGGTAGGTAAAGAAAGTAAAGAATACAAAAGGAAAGAAGGAGAGATAAATAGATGGATCAAGACTTTACCCGATCTTCATCTTGACAATAGGCCTCAATCATCTCATAATCGAAAATATTGTCCGCAATCCGGCGGTCAGCGGGGGAAGCTAACCCCATAACGAACTGGGTCGCTACCTCCCTGGGACAATCCAAGACTTAGCTGGTGAGAAAAGATTGATTCGGGTGGATGAGAGGCCTGGGCGTTGACGCCCCTGGACCGGAGCGAGCACCGGTTTGAGAACATTTACGTGGAACCAGCTGCCGCTCTTCCTTAGGGTCCGAGGGAGTGGTCAGGTCAACAGAGGAATGAACCACTTGCTGGGAGGGGACTCCTCCCTCCGGCTTGACAAGCCCTTCCAAGCTAGAGGGAACTCGTCCACTACTACCCTCGCTGGGACTTCAGATGTCCCTGTAAAAGAGGTTGCCTCGGCAGCAGGAGAGGTAGAAGTCCTGGCGGGTTCACCAAGAGAGCTTTTCTGGCTGCCCGCAGCAGCCTGATTTTTCCTTGCAGCCAACCTCGTTTGCATCATTGTAACTAAAATAAAGATAGAGAAAAGGAAAAGGAAAAGGAGAGTTAATCAAGGATAAGTAAAAGCAAGAGCACGTAAAGGAGTAAAAGTAGGTCAGATCTTGAATGTACCGATCTCAGGAGGAAGGGGCCTGTTCTCCTTTTGAGCGTTAAAGAAGGTCAATATGTCTGGTTTAAGGAGTTGGGATAGATGAAAAACGGTTTGGTTGAGGGTGGCTATTTTCTTGGCCAAGTGGGGAGAGGGGGTAACACATGGATAGAGGTAGGAGAGAAGCCCCAATCTCCTGAGCATTGGAAAAAAATAATTTCTTCTTCCAGGCCTTGTTGGAAGAAGGAATCCTGACCAGACAATGGACATCAGGTCGGACGGATAAGTAAAAGAAGCAAGAAGAGATCTTGACTTGGAATAGGGAATAAAACATTTGGGCCGTGGGGGTAAGCCCTGAGAATTGGGCCGCTAGGTGGAACCCCACCATGACCCTAAAGGCATTGGGCATGAATTGGTGTACTGGAATCTGATATATCTGGGACACAGCCAGAAGAAAAGGGGGAACGGGCAGGCTTAGGCCCGCCTGGAATTGGTCCACAAAGAAGGTTAAGTGATGCGGAGGAGGACGCGACGCTCTCTCGCCAGAGGCATGACTAGTGAAGGAAAAGTCGTCGGAAATAGGGAAATTGGAGAGTATATTTCGAAGAATTTCACTAGTGCAGAAAATGCATTCTAGAACAGACAAAAAACTCAATCCAGAAGGGTATTTTTAAAACTGTTCTGGACAGCACTTTTTAGAACGGTATTTTGAAATACCGTTCTGGAATGACGACATTGCAGAACGGTTTTACAATACCGTTCTGGAAAGTATACTTTACAGAACGGTAATTTCAATACCGTTCTGGAATGTTCGTCAATTCAGAACGGTAATAAAATACCGTTCTACAAAGTATACTTTTCAGAATGGTATTGTAATTACCGTTCTGGATTGACGAACATTCCAGAATGGTATGAAAATTACTATTCTGGAAAGTCTATCTAAAAAAAGAATTATAATCTAGAACGGTATTGAAATACCGTTCTGGATTTATTAATCAATCTAGAACGGTATTGTAAAACCGTTCTGGAAAGTGTGCACTCCAGAATGTTATTCTAATACCATTATGGAATGTAAACGTTATTAATAAAACCGTTCTCAAAAGTCATTTCCAAGCGTAAATGAATTTTTTTGCCGCCCGTTTTTAATCCAATTCTTCCAATTTCCAAAAAAATTTCCCTCATCTCACCCTGTCACCCCGTTTTTCACTATTCCGCTTCAAAAAAAGATATCTTGATGCTGGTGAAAGCCACCCTCTCAGCCGCCGCTCCGACACAGGTGAAAGCCCTTGCATTCACCTGTGCTCCAACACCGGTGAAAGCTCTCTCAGCAGCAGCTCTAGCTCCGATTCGCCAGTAGTCCGCCTCCACTAACTCGCTCCGGCCCACCCTTCTCGTCCGCTCCGACTTTGCTTCCATAATTACCAAAAGATCCGTCCATCCTCCATCACCTCCAACATCAAACCTCTACCTTAGCTATTGATTCTCATTCTTCTGCACAAAATAACTTTCAATTTAAACCCTAGCTCACTATCACCCCATTGAAATACACGAGTTTTTGAAACCCGCTGCCCTAGCAAGGGAGAAGAAGGCGAATCTCAATATGAGTGGGGCAGTACCTCATTTTTGTATCCCGCTACCTCAAGGGCGTTATAACCGAGGTCATCCACAACCCTAGCCGGAGGAGATGGAGGCGGCGCCGCCGGGCAGAGGAAGCCATCTTTTATCTTCTGCCAAACCGCCCGTTCAACCTCCACTACTGTCCTTCACCGGGTTTTTTTTTTTTCAATCCCTCATCCTCTTATTTGCTAACTATGTGTATTTTAACAAGTAATTCATTTTTTATTGATGCAGGATGATAAATTTGTTTCTTTTGAAGATATCAATCCTTCTGCATTAAGGTTTTCCAAAATTCTTTAACCTTGGTTTTGTTCGTGTCATTTTCTTTTGTGCAACGTTATATCACTTTCTTGTGCAAATGGTGTTTGATTAATTGCTTCACTTATTTTTATACTTGATTAAGGAGGGATTAATAATTTGTTCTTCCTAGTTCATTGTTGATTTTAGTGGTAGATCAAGAATTGGTGATGATTTTGGATGTTGAGGATACAAAATATTTGGGTTGATATTGTCACAACCCCCACCCCTCGGACGTAAGGAAGAAAGAACTTATCGATTTGAGTGTGAAAACTAACTTACTTGAAAGCGCAAATACTTTTTTTTTCTTTTATTTACAAAGGAATAAAATACTACCGCTTATGATTTAAACAAAAATTATTTATTTATATAAAGATAAAGAGTTATAAAACTTATTTACAAGCTCCACACCATATTTACAATACTTATTGAAAGTTCAAACACACTAAAAGTACCCCAACAAGGTATAACAAAAATCCCCAAAAGAAAGAAAAAAGGTGCCCCTTCATCCTGCCCAACAGGTCGTCATCCATGTACAAGGACTCTCAAAACTTCATGGAACTCCAACAACTCAGTCAGCTAATACTCAGGCTCACCTACAGTGCATAAACTACATGAGCTAAAGCTCAGTAAGCAGAAATCATGCATGTTCATTGAATATCATAAATCAATGCAACTCATTATCATGCTGATGGTGTAAACCATTTCTTGAAATTCTTCTTCTTATTGGGCCCTTGACCTATCTGTAGTGCATTGGAAAGAGCTCAGCATATAATTAATTATTACGATACCCAGTCCGAATGTCTCACATACCCGAAGTAATGTCTCACATGGCACTGGGATCGGAGCCAGTCCGAATGTCTCACATACCCGAAGTGATGTCTCACATGGCACGGGCTCAATATAACATAAAAGCATGTCGCACATACCCAAGGTAATGTCTCACATGCCTCGATGCACTAACAGTGGTCAAAACTATCTTTTATATTTTAATAAACTTTCTTATATGATCACGGCTCATGTATGCACGTGCACATGCCAATACATATGCTCAATAAGCAAATATCAATATAACTCATCAAACAACTCATATAATATTCAGATAATACAAACCATAATCACAATCATATAAGCAAACCAAACAATACTATGTTTATGCATTGTAGTTGTAGATGAATTTCTACTTACCTCAGGTCCAAAGCTTACACTATCTCAAATCACAGATCAACTTCTTCAATATAATCTAATCAGGATAAAATATTGATTAGACTCCAATTTAATACCTCAATTTTACAAATTACGATTCCTTTTCTAGATAACTCCTATGCTTGTATATTTTTAGAAATCAAGAGTTGCTTAGTTTAATTACTATTATATTAATCGAGATCATAAATACTACTATTGCGGGAAAAATAACATTTTTACTAAATTACTTTATTCTAATATGCTATTTAAAACTATTAAATAAAATATTAACTCTATTTACCACTAGAGGCTAATTAAAATAATATACTATTTTTAACTATCTATAAATAAAATACTAAACTTAATGAAAATAATAATAAGGAAAAGACTAGTAGTAAATGTACCTTAAAACAGCATCGGGTATTATCCCCACGATGACTTTTGAGTAAATACTCGACACCTCAAGAAAATATACTAAACCAGAGTTTCCTAATTAAAGGACCCCCTAAATTATTAAACAACTTTTGATGTAAGGTATATTACTAATTTCCTTGTATGTATCTAAATAAGGTAGGGGCAAATGTATTTATAAGTAAAACATACTTTGCTTCAAGTTGTTTCTTTCGATGTGGGACAATAGTAATAAAGGTTCCTTAAATTTTTTTTGTAATTAGTGCGATGTGGGACAAAAGCTTCTAAATATAAATAAAGCTTACTATTCTTGATAAGGCCTTTAAACTCATGCGTGTGTGTGTTAGTTTTTGTTTTATTTGAAAACACATGCACACACACCACGTACTATATTATACTTCCTCCGTTTCTTAATAAGTGTCGTTTTAGAATTTTTTTTCAAAATTAAGGAACATAATATTTTACCAATACATCCTCAATCAATTAATAATATACACATTTAACTACTTCAATTATTTCCCTTTAGTTATTATATTACCATAAACTTATTTAGATTTCTTAAAATAAGCGGGGATAAAACTGGAATAAAGTGGCGGAAAATCCTAAAACGACACTTAATTTGAAATTAAATTGAGTCTCTAAAATGACACTTATTTTTAAACGGAGGGAGTATATAATACACATGCACTATATAACTCATGCACCCATATTACACATGCACACATCTTACGTACATATATATATAACACATGCACATGCACATTTATATAATGTATTAATATTAAAGAATTTATATTTTATATATATATATTAGTAGTTATTTTAATCATAATTACATATATTTATTTAATTATTTTTAAGTAAATATCTTAAAATATTAAGTTAGTATATTCATAATTTGAAACTTGGGATTTACTTGTATTCTACTATTATTTCGTATAACTTAACATTAATACTAAATTGGTATCTTATCATTTTGTCCCAAAGAAATATTAATTACTTTGTTATAACTCTTATTAGCTATWATTTAATAACTCTTTAAAAATTTACTAACTAAAACACATAATAAAATCAATTAAATTTCAAAATCACATAAATTATCTAAATAATATACCATGCATGAATCTTATTGGTCAAATAGTAATGTGAAAGTTTGGGGTATTACATCCTACCCTCCTTATAAGAATTTTGTCCCCAAAATTTAGTTACCTGAAAAGTTCCGAATACTTAGCCCTCATTCTGTCCTCTCTTTCCCACGTTGCTTCTTCTATTGACTGGTTTCTCCATAGCACTTTTACCAGTGGAATTTCTTTATTCCTTAGTTGTTTTACCTCTCGTAATAAGATTTGTACAGGTAACTCCTCATAGCTTAAGTCTGCTTTGAGCTCTATAGGGTCGCTCTTCAAAATGTGGGATGGGTTTGCTACGTACTTCTTCAGTACAGAAATATGAAAGACATTATGTATTTGTGACATTGAATTGGGTAGGTCGAGTCTATATGCAACCTCCCCAACTCTCTCTAAGATGGAGAATGGACCAATGTATCTTGGATTAAGCTTCCCTCTCTTGCCAAATCGTATAACACCTTTCATTGGAGCTATCTTTATAAATACTTGATCACCTATTGCAAACTCCAGTGGCCTTCTTCTTTTATCTGCATAGCTCTTTTATCGACTTTGGGCAATTTTCATTCTTTCTCGTATCAGTGAAACAGTTTCTACCATTTCTCGGATCATGTCTGGACCTAAGAGTTTTCTCTCACCAACTTCATCCCAAAGCGCTGGAGATCGACATTTTCGACCGTACAACGCTTCATATGGCGCCATCCCTATAGTAGACTGATAAATATTATTGTAAGAGAATTCTATTAGTGGCAAAAACTTGCTCCATTGGCCTTGGAAATCTAAAACACAAGCCCTAAGCATATCTTCTAATGTTTGTATCGTTCGTTCTGATTGTCCATCAGTTTGAGGATGATATGCGGTACTGAACGATAACTTGGTCCCCAACGCCTTGTGCAAACTTTTCCAAAAAGTGGATAAAAATCTTGAATCTCTATCCGAAACGATGGATAATCACTACTACAGAAACTGCTTTTTAAGGCTGTTAATTAAAGGCGGTTTACTGAAAACCGCCTTAAAAATACTTTTAACGGCGGTTGTGGCTAAAACCGCCGTTAAAAAGGTTATTTTACGGCGGTTTGGATATCAGCTTATTTTAACGGCGGTTTACTAAGAACCCGCCGTAAAAGTGACACATTTTACGCGGTTTTTTAACAACCGCCGTAAAATTTGGAGGCCAGTTAATTTTAACATCGGTTCACAAACAACCAACGTAAACACTTAGACACTCTACGGCGGGTATGTGATAACAGCCGTAAAACTCGCACATTCTACGCCGGTTATATAAGAACCGGCCGTAGAATGTGATAGCATTTAACGGCGGTTCCATTAGAACCGCCGTAAAAAACTAGTCCGCCATGTCATCGATCCTCGTCTTGCTCAAGCAAGTTGTTTCAACCGTTGATCCGTGTCTCATCCATCGATCTACATTAAATATTAAACTAAAAAAATAAATAATATTAAACTAAAAAAACAATAAATATTAAACTAAAGAAATAATAATGATAAATATAAATATAAATCAAAAAACCTGAGCACCCTTTTCGGTCAAAATGCAATTTCACTCTCCTCCGTCGGATCTGCGACTACAACCTCAATTTCTCATTCAATTTCACTTCGCGGCAATGGATCTGGTGGACGAAGAGCTCCAATTCCTCATCATCCCCGACATCCTCAAGGAATCAATCTCAATCCCCAAACAATCCCCCAAAACCTTCTACCTCATAACCCTAACCCTAATCTCGCAGAAACAAGAGAGCAGAGAACGAGTTAGCATCAAAATCTCACAGAAATATGGCATCGTCTTCGAGCAGCGGCCTAACGTTCAAGKTCCACCCTCTTGTCATCGTCAACATCTCTGATCATTACACTCGGGTCAAGTCCCAGTCCCTTTCGCCTCACGCCGGAATCGACGGCGGAGACTCCTCGTCCCTCTCTTCTCCTCCTCCGCCTCGTGTATTCGGATGAGTCATCGCGTCCAGCGCGGCCGCACCGTCGAGATCTTCAACAGTTTTGAGCTACTCTACGACCCATCCACCCATTCACTCGAATTACYTCGGCGATGCCCAATTAGAGGTCCCAACACTCTAACTTGTCTAATATGTTTTCTTATTTGATTCACGTTCTGAAAATGTTCATTGATGATAATTTATGGCCCAAGTTGTTTTATAAACTGTGGGGTTTGAAATTGATGGAGTTGAAAGCTAATTGTTTGATTTTATTTAATTAATTATTTATTATTTCGTGAATGGGAATTTTCTGAGAAATGGCTGCTATTTCATGAACATAAGATTTCTGCATGGTAGATTATCTGGTTTCATCAGACAATCGCTGTATGAATATTGTACTGTTTTTGCTCTCTCGCGAACACAACTCTTTGGCTTGTGAAATTGCAGAATTTTTCTTGAAGCTTTAGGGATTTTTTTTTCCTTTTGGATAATTTTGTTTCAGATTTATTTGATTATTGATCTTGGTTATGCTGCTGAAAGTCGAATTTCGTTTATCTGCAATTTTTATTTTTATTTTGTAATTAATCTTGATTTTGCAGTATATCTTTGTTTTACTTGCTGTCAAATTTTAGTTAAATCCTGTTTTTCTGCCTTTTGTTTTTTTCGTAAGGGGGGAAATAAATAAAGAAGAAGAAGAAGAAGAAAAATGGCATCATTTACAGGAAAAATGAAATTATACAAGGTCGTCAATTGTGTTTACCAGGTAAACAACAACCTATTTATTCTTGTTATTTACAAGGTCGTCAAGGCAGCGTAATAAGATTAAAAGACCTTTTTTTGGTTGTAATTGTAGGTTACTTACTGTATGTTGTGAAGGCTGATCAGTGAAGTAAGACATTTCTTCTCATTTTGTTCTTTTGGTATGCAGTAGTAACTGAAGTAGATCGACTTTTGAATTTTAGTTGTTGTTTTTATGGTTTAATTATGTATATATGGTTATAGTTGTTCCTTGTTTAGGTTGGCTGCCCTATTCCGTGTAAACCTGCAGGAAACTTATGGCCTTGCGCATTTAATCATAATTGCGTGCCATAATTTGTGCTAACATGCCAGATTTTCTTGCTGACTACTTATTATTTGTGGATAAACACAAATGGTGTAGCTTTCTAAGTGATGGGAGTTTACTGCTATTAGTTATAGCTATGGTATAGTCTTTGATTTTAAAAGAAGTTGATAGCAACAATTATCTTTTTTCTAAGAATTATATGTCAAGATTCATGAAAGCTTCCTATGTTTCTTATGTTTGGTGACAATCTATTGTAGTTTGTTCTAATCACATTGAATTTGGTTTTGATCCCTTTTTTATCATTGGAGATTTTAATTTTGTTTATTTCTTGGATACTTTTGAAAGACTAGAGGCAGTGCTAGCAGAACTTGCCAAAATACAGGTAACTGGCTTGTTCTATCTTTTGACTGACTCATAATTTCAGCGTGAAGGTCGTACAGCTTACAACATATAAGATAGGCAGGAAACAACAAAAGATAATAGGCAATTGTGTTCCTATTAGATAATAGTAACATTAATGGGCAATTGTGTTCCTATTCTTTAAATATAAAGTGATCGGGTAGGTTTTGTGGATCCAAACAAACCTAATAATCACCCAAAACTTCGCCAATCACGACATGAGTAGAACATTAGGCATCTCGTCCGGACTAAAATCTTAACCACTCGATCACTGTTTAATTACCATTTTGTCATCATATTTATGTGATTCTACTACATTCCTTCTTTTTCTCTCGGATAATTGCAATAAGTACCCTCGGATTTGATCTTATTAAAGAAAAACTCAGCTTGAGTGGTTGAGTATTACCAACTTCTAGCGACCGTTGCTATTTATATCAAGAAATAGAGTTGTGCATGGAAGTTTGGAAAATTATGAGTTGAGTCAATAATATGAGGTCTTTTAGTTTTTATCTACAGGAAGCACATGAATTTCACTTACTTTGAATTTTGGGGTCCAAATATTAATTGGAGTCATAATTTTATTCTACATAGATGTATGTGGCCATTTCATTGACGTGAAACCATGTGCTTGAGACCCATTTTATTAATTTTTATTTTATTTGTGAACAAAAGAAATGGGCCTCGTTTCTTCTGGAAAACTGGATGTAAAGATAACATCATTGTTGATCTTGGAATTCCCATATTTAATAACATGTTTTTAATTTTAAAAAATGATAAAATTCAAAGAGAATGTATATTTAGTATAGATTTATTTTGTCAGTACATTTTTCCATTCGAGGCCTCTTTCTCTTGAACGAAGTTTTAGTGCACTACCTCTCTAAGGCACTATGGTTTAAAAATGAAGCCCGTTTCATTCTTGCGGTAATTTAGTGCCTCGTCATTTGATATCGTGATGTTTCTTGGTGAATTTTTTCTCTTCTCACATTATAATATATGCATGCTTTACAGGTGCGTGTGCTAGTGGCATGCGGTTAATGTCCATGGCACGGTGTTCTACTAAATCCACATGTTCTTCTGCTGCTGCTGGAGATATCTTTGAGATAATCGACAATGACGATGAAACAAACCCTACTGAAAAAGCCCATATTCCATTGCCTGAACAGAGAAGCAAGCGTAGTAGAATATCCCCATTGACTCAATAAGGTATAAGGCATAACCCTTCCTTCCAGTTCTATATCCTTTAAATTACAAATATGCCCTTGAGGTCTGAACCAATTACTAGAAAACCACCTGAATATGTTAGAAATTAATTAGTTCTGAAGTATTTCAAGGTTAGATTTGTAATTAATCCCATGTATTATTTATTAAGTTTCTTAAAAATTCATTATATTGTTTAATATTTTTTCATTTTCTATTCTCTAGCTTTTATTATGGTCCAACTTATTTTAAATTATTGATTAATCTTTTGTTGAATCTTTCTTCAGTGGATGCGCTTTGGCTGAGTATCTGATCGACGACGATAAGGAGCTGAGGCTAAGGAAATTGGTGCTGGAAGTGAAAAAACAGCGGCCTGATGTTATAGGTGAGTGTAGAAAGCTGGCTAATATTTACGTTGAGAAGCTATTTGAGATTTATTGCTCGGGAGAGGATCCTTTATTCAGCCAATCTTAATCTCACAACTCCGTCAAAATTTGTTGTAACGCTACATATCTTTTGCCCAGTTGGTTCAACTCAACCTCCGCTGCAGTCCGTTCTCTCATGGGTGTTTCGTAGGGTGGGAATGTTTTATGTAGTCTAGGCCAAACTTTATTTGCCTTTTTTTCTAGATTTGCTTGCACAGTGTTGCACTAGCAGTGTGTAGGTATTACTAAAATTACTAGATTTGATTTAATTCAATAGTTGTGTATATATGGATGATTGCATATTGATATATTTGTCAGTTTGTTGTACATATTTCATTGAATCAATATAAAATATATTTGGTGAACCTGCTTTCATTTCTTTTCTTTTTTTTTTTATTTTGTACTACTTTCTAGAAGGTATTTTTAAAAAACCGCCGTGAATTGTCCATTCTGGAAAACAGACTTTCTAGAAGGTATTTTTCAAGAACCGCCGTAGAATCCACCGCCATTGTTTTTTATGGCTGTTCTAAAACCGCCGTAAAAAGCATCACTTTCTACGGCAGTTCAAGAAAAACCGCCGTAAAAAGACCCACTTTTTAAGGCGGTTTTGAAAACCGCCGTAAATATTTACGGCGGTGGATACAAAGGCGGTTCAAAAACCGCCTTAAAATCCGAAAATAACCGCCTTAAAATCCTGTTTTTGCAGTAGTGAATGGTATTCCGTGAAGTCTGACTATCTCCTGTATGTAAATCTGAGCATAACGATCCATCGAATAGGTAGAGCAAATAGGTAAAAAAATGAGCAGATTTAGTTAATCGATCTACAATAACCCAGATAGAATCGTGGCCTTTGACCGTCCTTGGTAATCCTGTCACAAAATCCATAGTGATATTTTCCCATTTCCATTCTGGTATAAACAAAGGTTGCAGTGTTCCTGTCGGTCTTTGATGTTCTGCTTTTATCTATTGGCATGTCGAGCACTGCTCTACATATTGGGCAATATCTCTTTTCATACCTGGCCACTAATAATGCATCTTCAAGTCTTTATACATCTTAGTAGATCCTGGATTTACATAATACGGTGTTGAATGAGCTTCTGCCATGAGATCTTCACGAACACTCCCCGCCTTTGGCACACATAACCGACCTTTGAATTGAAGTGCACCATCTTTGGATAGTTGGAAGTCAGATGTTGTCCCTTGAGCAGCTTCCTTCTTAAATTTGACTAGATATTCATCAGCATGTTGTTCCTGCTGGATTTTATCGATTAGGGTAGGTCGAAGAGTCAAAGCTGCTAGTTTTGCCTCCACTAATCCTTGTTGGATCACTTCCACATTCATCTTATATAAGTCAAGCAACTCTCGCTTTTGAATTGACGTATTTACTGCATTTTGTTGCATTGACTTTCTGCTTAATGCATCAGCTACAACATTGGCCTTGCCTGGATGGTAGTTGATCACGCAATCGTAATCCTTCACAAGTTCCAACCACCTTCATTGTCTCATATTGAGCTCCTTTGCGTGAAAAGGTATTTCGAACTCTTATGATCGGTGTAAATCTCACAACGTTCTCCATATAGGTAATGTCTCCAAATCTTAAGAGCAAACACTACTGCTGCAAGCTCCAAATCATGTGTAGGGTAGTTCTTTTCATAATCCTTCAATTGCCTAGATGCATACGCTATTACCCTGACAATCTGCATCAGCACATAATCCAAACCATTCTTAGACGCATCACTGTAAACTACAAAACCTCCTGTACCCGATGGGATTGATAGGATTGGTGTCGATGTTAATCTCATTTTCAGTTCTTGAAAGCTTTGTTCGCATGCTTCTGTCCACTAAAAAGTCACACTCTTTCTAGTTAATTGCGTTAATGGTGAAGCAATTTTTGAAAATCCTTCAACGAATCTACGATAATATCTTGCTAAACCAAGAAAACTCCGTACTTCTGAAGGGTTTGTAGGTCGAGTCCAATTGTTAACTGCTTCTACTTTGTTTGGGTCGACTGAGGTTCCTACCCCAGATATGACATGTCTCAAAAATACCACCTTATCCAACCAAAACTCACATTTCTTGAATTTAACATAAAGTTGCTTCACCTTTAATACTTCTAGCACTTTCCTCAAGTGTGTAGAATGATCCTCTTCATTTTTAGAATATATAAGAATATCATCAATGAACACTATCACAAATTTATCCAAAAACTCTTTGAATACACTATTCATCAGATCCATGAATGCTGCTGGAGCATTTGTCAGGCCGAATGGCATTACTAGAAACTCATAATGCCCATATCGTGTACTAAACGCCGTCTTAGGAATGTCTTATTCTTTAATCTTTAGTTGATGATAACCTGAACGCAAGTCAATCTTAGAAAATACCGTCACACCTTGAAGTTGGTCGAACAAATCATCAATCCTAGGTAATGGGTATTTGTTCTTGATAGTAACTTTATTCAGGTCTCGGTAATCTATACACATTCTCAGTGTACCATCTTTCTTACGAACAAACAAGACAGGTGCACCCCATGGTGAAAAGCTGGGCTTAATGAAACCTTTATCTATCAATTCTTGAATTGTATTTTCAACTCTTTCAACTCAGCCAGTGCCATCCTATACGGGGATTTAGATATTGGAGTTGTTCCAGGCTGTAAATTAATTACAAACTCTATCTCACGATCGGGTGGTAATCCGGGTAAATCGTCGGGAAATACTTCAGGGTACTCTTTAATGATTGGCACCTCGCTTATGTTGAGACAATCTTGTTTTTCGATACTCCTAACACTTACCAAATATCCTTCAAAACCATTATTTAATAATCGTTGTACTTTCATTGCTGGAATTATTGGGAATCTAAATTCCTTACTAACCCCAATAAAGGAAAAGGATTCTCCTCCAGGTGGTTCAAATGTCACAATCTTTTTCTTGCAATCAATAGTAGCATGATACTTTGATAACCAGTCCATACCTAAAATTATATCGTAACCACTCATGTCTAATATAATCAGATCGACATAGAGTTCTCTTCCTTCAATAGAAATACAACATGCTCGTAAAACCTGATTGGTCAGTTTTGAATCTCTAGAGGGCATTACCACATTATAACCTATCTCGGTTTTATCTGGTACCCTACCAAGTCTCCTCACATACTCAATGGATGCAAATGAATGTGTAGCTCCAGAACAAACAATGCAAATATGGGAACACCAAACACAGCTAGATTACCTGTAACAACAGATGGGTTTACTTCAGTATCATCACGAGTTATGGCAAAAACCCTAGCTGGTGCTCTTTCCTGGGTATTGGGCTTTGGCTTATTTGGGCACACAGTAGCTATGTGTCCGGGCTTTCCACATGCAAAACATACTCCGGAACCCCGAAGACAAGCTCCACTGTGTTGCTTTCCACATTTGGGACAAGTAGGTAGTTGTACTGGTACTTTGCCCTGATCGATCCTCATACGTTTGCTTGGATCTTCTAGTTCTTGCCCCCGTCGCTGCTGAAATTTATATCTTGGGCCTTGGAATTGAAGTGGCCTCTTCTCTTCAGCTTCATTCCAACGTTGTCCCTGCCTTTGTGTGATTTGACGCTGAGCCTCTTGTGCATGCCTTATTTTCAGCTCAGCTTGTTCTGCAACCAATGCTCTTTCAGCAACTAGTGAATACGTTGCCCCTTGAGTTCCAGCCGTACTCACATCTCGATAAATTTCTGGCCTCAGGCCTTCAAGGAATCGTTCTATCTTCAACGCATCAGTGCTGACCATATGCTCTGCGAACCTTGATAATTGCTAAAACTTACGAATGTAGTCTATGACTTTCATGCCTCCTTGCCTCAATTGTATGAACTCATTCATCTTCATTCCACGAGCAGGAGCTGTGAAATATTTGTTCCTAAAAAGTTCCTTGAATCTCTCCCAAGTCATGGTAGTGACATTTTCAATACTTTTCATCGTATCCCACCAATGTCCTGCACTACCACGTAACATAAATCGAAGCACACAGTACTTTTTTTTCTTCAGGGACTCTACTATATAGGAACATATTATCTAAGGTTCTAAGCCAATCTTCTGCAACTACGGGATCTACTGCATCCTCAAAGATAGGTGGGTTTAGTTTTCGAAATCTCTCGCCCACTATCTCAATTTGTCCTACTTGAGGTTTTGGTTGGTTCATTTCATCCCTAGGTTGGCCACGTGCATCCCTCTGCTGGATGAGTTCTTGAATTTGTTGTGATTGTTGTTCCACCAGCTCAGCCAGATGATTAATAACAGCATCGCGATCATCACGCGAATCTGATGTCTCTTCAGCTTCCCTTCTTCTTCCTCCACTACTATTTCCACCTCTCGTCCTCATCATAGTTATAGTATCTAATCAACAAAACCTAACCCACATGGCCAATATAATTCATGAGGTATATAAAAAGATACAACCCAAAAATAAATTAAATTAACTTACTAGCATTGTCGTGTTCCATAAGCTTTGAGTTCATTGTACATGGACAGTCTGCAGGACACAAATCTGGGCTCTGATACCACTTTGTCACACCCCCACCCCTCAAACGTAAGAAATAAAGAACTTATCAATTTGAGTGTGAAAACTAACTTACTTGAAAGCGCAAATACTTTTTTTCTTCTTTTATTTGCAAATGAATAAAATATTACCGCTTATGATTTAAACAAAAATTATTTATTTATATAAAGATAAAGAGTTATAAAACTTATTTACAATCTCCACACCATATTTACAATACTTATTGAAATTTCAAACACACTAAAAGTACCCCAACAAGGTATAACAAAACTCCCCAAAAGAAAGAAAAAACGTGCCCCTTCATCCTGCCCAACAGGTCGTCATCCAAGTAATAAGGACTCTCAAAACTTCATGGAACTCCAACAACTTAGTCAGCTAATACTCAGGCTCACCTACAATGCATAAACTACATGAGCTAAAGCTCAGTAAGCAGAAATCATGCATGTTAATTGAATATCATAAATCAATGCAACTCATTATCATGCTGATGGTGTAAACCATTTCTTAATATTCTTCTTCTTATTGGGCCCTTGACCTATCTGTAGTGCATCGGAAAGAGCTCAGCATATAATTAATTATTACGATACCCAGTCCGAATGTCTCACATACCCGAAGTAATGTATCGCATGGCACTGGGATCGGAGCCAGTCTGAATGTCTCACATACCCGAAGTAATGTCTCACATGGCACGGGCTCAATATAACATAAAAGCATGTCGCACATACCCAAGGTAATGTCTCACATGCCTCGATGCACTAACAGTGGTCAAAACTATCTTTTATATTTTAATAAACTTTCTTATATGATCATGGCTCATGTATGCATGTGCACATGCGAATACATATGCTCAATAAGCAAATATCAATATAACTCATCAAACAACTCATATAATATTCAGATAATACAAACCATAATCACAATCATATAAGCAAACCAAACAATACTATGTTTATGCATTGTAGTTGTAGATGAATTTCTACTTACCTCAGGTCCAAAGCTTACACTATCTCAAATCACAGATCAACTTCTTCAATATAATCTAATCAGGATAAAATATTGATTAGACTCCAATTTAATACCTCAATTTTACAAATTACGATTCCTTTTCTAGATAACTCCTATGCTTGTATATTTTTAGAAATCAAGAGTTGCTTAGTTTAATTACTATTATATTAATCGAGATCATAAATACTACTATTGCGGGAAAAATAACATTTTTACTAAATTACTTTATTCTAATATGCTATTTAAAACTATTAAATAAAATATTAACTCTATTTACCACTAGAGGCTAATTAAAATAATATACTATTTTTAACTATCTATAAATAAAATACTAAACTTAATGAAAATAATAATAAGGAAAAGACTAGTAGTAAATGTACCTTAAAACAGCATCGGGTATTATCCCCACGATGACTTTTGAGTAAATACTCGACACCTCAAGAAAATATACTAAACCAGAGTTTCCTAATTAAAGGACCCCCTAAATTATTAAACAACTTTTGATGTAAGGTATATTACTAATTTCCTTGTATGTATCTAAATAAGGTAGGGGCAAATGTATTTATAAGTAAAACATACTTTGCTTCAAGTTGTTTCTTTCGATGTGGGACAATAGTAATAAAGGTTCCTTAAATTTTTTTTGTAATTAGTGCGATGTGGGACAAAAGCTTCTAAATATAAATAAAGCTTACTATTCTTGATAAGGCCTTTAAACTCATGCGTGTGTGTGTTAGTTTTTGTTTTATTTGAAAACACATGCACACACACCACGTACTATATTATACTTCCTCCGTTTCTTAATAAGTGTCGTTTTAGAATTTTTTTTCAAAATTAAGGAACATAATATTTTACCAATACATCCTCAATCAATTAATAATATACACATTTAACTACTTCAATTATTTCCCTTTAGTTATTATATTACCATAAACTTATTTAGATTTCTTAAAATAAGCGGGGATAAAACTGGAATAAAGTGGCGGAAAATCCTAAAACGACACTTAATTTGAAATTAAATTGAGTCTCTAAAATGACACTTATTTTTAAACGGAGGGAGTATATAATACACATGCACTATATAACTCATGCACCCATATTACACATGCACACATCTTACGTACATATATATATAACACATGCACATGCACATTTATATAATGTATTAATATTAAAGAATTTATATTTTATATATATATATTAGTAGTTATTTTAATCATAATTACATATATTTATTTAATTATTTTTAAGTAAATATCTTAAAATATTAAGTTAGTATATTCATAATTTGAAACTTGGGATTTACTTGTATTCTACTATTATTTCGTATAACTTAACATTAATACTAAATTGGTATCTTATCATTTTGTCCCAAAGAAATATTAATTACTTTGTTATAACTCTTATTAGCTATAATTTAATAACTCTTTAAAAATTTACTAACTAAAACACATAATAAAATCAATTAAATTTCAAAATCACATAAATTATCTAAATAATATACCATGCATGAATCTTATTGGCCAAATAGTAATGTGAAAGTTTGGGGTATTACAGATATCAACATGAAATTCTTTTTAGTTCTAAGATAAAAATATTTGGGTTAATATCATAATAGGATTTATAAGGCCCCATTAGTTTTAACTTCCATGAAATGAAAGGAAACTAGAAGCTCCTTGTTGTAATTTCAGTCAGATTTAAGCATTAGGATGACTTGTTCGGTACTATTATGAGGATGAAATTGTGTACTCAATTTGCTAAGAGATTTGTGTCCTTGATGCGATTTTAATGTTCTTTATATGAAAAGCTATCAATTAACTACGATTTATTAACACAAACAATTAAGAAATCAGCTATGCTCTAATCGACAAACAGAGTAGTAATGTATCCTCAATATATTTACTATACAATCGATAAAATGGGCGAGTATTTTGTAAATAGTCCGACTTCAACAATTTTGTTTATGGTACATTTGGAAAAGTATTGTAGGTGACTAATTACCGTAAATTTGATAAAATATATATGCAACCACACACACCAAACATTTAGATACTGATAGGAAAATGTGTGGCTAATTGTCATATTTTCATCAGGTTTCAATTTATAAATAATTTTGAAAATTGTTTTAACTATCATTCCTACAATAAACTCAATTGTGGTTTCTTTTACAGGACCCGACAGATCAGACCGGTATTGACAATTTCATGGTTCAACAGCTCGAAGGAACCCAGAATGAATGGGGTTGGTGCAAACAAAAGGTACATGTTAGAGTATAAATTTGATACGTTTGTACAATTTTTTTTTCTATTTCTTCGGGGCAATATTTATATTTTTGTTGTGTAAAGCTTGGAGCAAATGCCATTCTTGCTGTGTCCCTTGCTTTGTGTAGAGCTGGAGCCGTTGTCCTCAATATCCCTCTGTACAAGGTATACTAGAGTTCTTTTTTTTTAATAATTTTTTATTATTATTCTTATCTTTGTTGTTTCTATTTGTGCCATATGATGCTTACAAAAGATTGATATTTATGGTTTCAACAGATTGCCAACCTAGATGGTAATAAGAAGCTTGTGCTACCCGTCCCTGCTTTCAATGTCATCAATGGTGGTTCACATGCTGGAAACAAACTTGTCATGCAGGCATGCCTCTCATTTTAGTTGTGTATAAATGTTGCTAATTGTATAATGCAACCTTAATTCACACAAAGCCTTTTTTTCCTTTGTTGGAAGAATTCATGATTCTTCCCACTAGAGCTCCTTCTTTCAACGAGGCTATGAAGATGGTGTTGAAGTGTACCACCCTTTGAATTCAATTCATAGTTCTTAATCGCTTTTACTTCTATTTTGATCAATTTCTGGTTCTTAAAATAAAAGGTTTTTTCTCTGCTAAATTTTCTTATATTTGAATCATGGATCTTTTTTTTTAAGTTCAATTTCGAAGGCATAACATACAAAGTTATATCCTTATTTTTTTGGTTGGTAATTACTTGTTTTTTGCAGGGCTGTTGGATCATTATTTTTTCCATAATTGGAGTGAATAAAGCGTGATTTTTTTGAAGATTTGAGGTCAATAGAGGGGTAGGATGAAGAGATCTAGAGATGATATTTACGTGAGCCCTCAAGTCAAGTGCCCCGCCATTTCTCCTCAGGCTGAACAGTATGTTTTACTTTTGCTTTCTTTTTTCATTTATTTATTATTTTTTGATGTTTTAATTAATTCATTATTTTGTGGTGTGATGATTCTTGTTTGAGATATTTATATTTTTTGTTTAGCAAATGAGATTAGCCTGTTTTAGCCATTACTTAACTTGTTAATTCTTCTAATCATTGAATTACTTGTTTTATTCTGTCATACAATCCCAAAAACTCATGCTTTGCTACATGGTTCTTGGCTTTGATATTTTTTGTTCTTTCTCATTTTTAATCATTCATCACGGGTGATACATGAATCAGGTTTTCATTATTATTTTTTTTTCATTTTCTGATAAATGGAGCAAAGAAGATGGTAATTACTGATACTGCAATTATTTTGACTGAAAGCTAATAACTTGGTAATGTTTGGGTATCAGTTTACTCGTGTTTTGTTGTGGTATAATATATATTACAGTTACCTCATTTTTTGGTATTGTATAAAGAGTTATGTTTACTTATTGATTTGAAATATTTTTTGTCGGTGGGCACTGAAGGCCCGGGCAAGTCCAGATGTAAATCTTCTCTTAAAGTCATCAATCAAGCATCTAATTTATAATCTAAATCTTTGCTTAGCTCTAACTGAGTAGTATAATATTACTCGTGTCATCTTTAAACTATTTCGATTAAATGTCTCATTATTAAACCAAATTAAAATGCGCAAAGCAAACCTATATATCATTAAAAACCTAATGAGATTTGTATATTGAAAGATAGCAGAGTTATTATGTGTAGTTAATCTTCATCTACTGATTTCGTTCATGTCCCACCTCATGTTTGATTAATGGTTGCAATATTATATTATCACCTGATGTTGATTGCTTTCATATTATGCAGTGATTTTATATTATTTATTTATTTATTTGGAAAACTTGGAAACTTGAACTGTTAGCAAATGTTGTTCCAATTTCAGGGATGTCAAAGTGGGGTTAGGTCTGTACATGCAACTATTGATCTTCTTGATGCTGTAAGTTTAATTCTTTTCCTATTAGGTCCCATGCTTTTGATTTCTCTAAAGAATTGAGCACGATGTTATTTCATTTGTATATGTTGGGTCTTCATAATCTTTTTTTAAACTAAGCCTATATACGTTTATTGTTTTGAATTACCTATTATTTTACTTCCATTTGTAAAAATACAAATTAAACGTACACGAGCCAAATTACTAAATTTATTGTTTTATTTTTCAGTTTTTTCCCCTTCAGGGTACTCTTTTTAAATTCTATTTGGAGTTTTATATTTGTCCTTTATTTATTATTTATTTTTAAGATTTAGTTTTAGAAACTCATCTCTACGACCAATCTCTCTGCAGATTATAACTCATCTCTGTATAGCACTTTACTTGTATGAATTAATTAACTTTCCTCTTTTAAGAATAAAACTAGAAACTATAACTTGCAAAATCAATATCGCGTTATTCATCTGTATATAAGATTATATTGCTTCTGTTGATGAATCACAATTACTTTTTTACTCCGTGTGCCCAAAATCCTAAGTATATGCATATCCATTGATTATCCAGTTGTTATACTAATTCCAACAAGAGAATTAGCTCTTCCGACATCCTGAGTCTATAAGGAATTAGGGAAACACTTGAGGAATTAGGTGATGGTTACAACCGGAGTAACAAGTCTCAGGGATGATATAATGAGATTGCAACAACCTGTTCATTTACTGGTAGGCACTTATGGACGAGTACTTGATCTAACCAAGAAAGGGATATGCAATTTGCAGGATTGTTCGGTTCTTATTATGGATGAGGTACATGGAGCTTGTAGTTTTTTCTTCTTTTTTCCCACTCCCACCATGCCCATAATGTTTCCCAACACGTTACCTGTGGCAACTGGACGGTTTCATCTTTTCTTATTTATATATACAAGTTTTCATATATTCAATCTGTCTGATTCAGCTTCTAAATTAATCTTACTTGATTGCAGTTCACCGTACTCCCACTAATGCCTTTTCAAGCAATGACTCAGCAGGTTTGTTTTTGTGTTTATCTCTCTCAGTTATTCTAACTTCTGTTCTAAAAAATATTCCTCAAAAATTTTCATCTCAAGCTACAAGACATGCTCGACGAGTCTATGTTGGTGGACTTCCCCCCTCTACTAATGAACAGGTAATGTGTTCCTTTTCTCTATATAAATAAAATATAAATAATGCCCGTACAATTGAACTCGTCTTCTTTAGGATTTTAGAACTTCAAGAGTAGACTCGAATTAATTGTCAATCATGTTGTTCACCTTTTCTTATTAATTAATTCCTTTTTTCGTCTTCTTTTTCTAATGGCAGACTGTAGCGGCCTTCTTTAGTCATGTTATGGCAGCAAAAGCTGAGACCATTAGAATTTTAGAACTTGAAATATGCTGATATTGAGGTGTTACAAAAGCTAGGCTAAGACTTCATAGTAGGATGTTTGGGGAAATGTTGTTTTGGTTGTTTTCTATCCATAGGATAAGTTCTCTCAAGGGGAGTACGATGGCTAAGTTCGCACATCATGGTCGTATGTACCACCAGCTTTCAACTTGGTGTGTCTATTTGAGATAAAGTTCGGGTTTGGAGAATTTGGTAATGAACTTATGGATATTGGTGACGATGTAGTACATCATTATTTTTGTTTATTGATATCGGATAATTTTTTTGTTTCTGTGGACATATTATTTAATGCTTTGAATTTCTAACAATTAAATTTATGAGTTATAATTGTAGTAATTCTAATGTATACTAAAATTGATGTTCTAGAAGGAAGAATTTTCCAGAACGTAAAATACAATTCTGGAAAGTTATACTTTTCAAATCGGTTTTTCAAAAATACGTTCTGGTAAGTTATACTTTCCAGAACAGTATTTTAAAAATAACGATCTGGAAAGTTGTACTTTCCACAACGGTATTTTAGAAATAATGATCTGGAAAGTTGTACATTCCAGAATGGTTTTTTGAAAAACCGATCTGGAAAGTCATACTTTCCAGAACGTCTTTTCTAATAACCATTCTGGAAAGTGCCAGATCAACTTGGGATGGTACCGGTCTAGAACAGGAAAATTATTTTTTAGAACGCCTTTTTTTTACCCTTCTAGAAAGTCTGCCAATCCAAAAGGGTAAAAAAAGGAGTTCTGGAAAGTACAGAATTTCTAAAACTATGTCACTACAGAAGGCACAGAAAGGCGTTCTGGATAGGCAGAATTACCCTTCTAGATATGCAGTTTCTGCACTAGTGTTTGATTGCTAACGATAGAAACTATATTGTCACGAGCGGGACCAGGGGGAACTTGGTTTTGTTCCTCTAGGATGGTCGCTGGTTGTGACGGCAAGGAAGACAAATTAAATGAGGATGAGGAATTCCTCTAAGAACTCCCAGAGGCGGAGAAAGAGAGAGAGAGAAATGGAAGTCGACATAATTGAAAATTCGCAGGAGGATGAGAAAAATACCTGACTTTAATAGAAATTAAACCTTGTTGGTAAGGAGAAAGAGAGACAGAAATGTTCTGAAGAAGAGATACGCAGACAAAAGAACTTTGAAATTGGATGAATAACGAGGAAAAGGGAAAGGGATATACTTTGAGAACGAATTTTTAGGAATAATGAGGATTTGGCGGGATTTGTGCATTTAATGTGTGTAAGGGTACAATACTCGGGGAGACACGTTGCTGATTATGATTGCCGAGGTAGAATATGGAACATCGTAGCCCTTCCCCAAAAGGCGCGATTTCTACGGAAAATATTTCGTGGATTTGTGCATTTAATGCGTGTCAGGGCGGGACATCCGAAGAGACGTATAAGTCCCAATCATCATAATTGAGAAACGAGAGTAGCCCAGCTCTTACCCAACCAATCAAGGGGGGGACTGGTTGATACGACCTAAATTAGTAGATGGCTCCCATGTGGCCTGAACAAAGAGTGGTTGGGAGGAGATGGAGTATGTGACCTGAACAGAACAAGGCTGAGGGTCACGACTTGACTAAGACTGACCTGATCTTAATTAAAGGCCTTGGTTAAGGATGCAAGAGGGCAGGTAAGGAACAGAGAAGGCCCCACTGGGCAGAGCTGACTTGTACTCTGGAAGGAAGCTTCCAGATTAGGTCGGCCTCTTTAACGGCCCAAGATTCGGGGGTTTTGTTTCCGAGATCCCATAGAGGGCCCCGCTGGACAGAGCTGACCTGTGCTCCGGAAGGAAGCTTCCAGGTCAGGTCGGCCCATTTAACGACCCAAGATTCACGGGTTTCTATTTCCGAGATCCCGGAAGGGGCCCCCACTGGGCAGAAATTATAAATACCTCAGCCTCAAGGTTGAGGGAGGTATGATCTTTCCAGCACTCTTCTCTTGCTTTGTATTATTGCGATCAAAAACGCATACTGACTTAAGCATCGGAGATGTTTCCACCGGAAAACCACCGGTGGTCCTTTCTAATGTTTTTTCGTGTAATACAGGTCGGCAAATTCTCAAGTGGAGGTGCAGGCCTTTTGCGTGGTTAGTTCTTTGGGTGAAATAAAACCTAATTAAAAATACGAGAAAAAAAAACACAACAATTACATGCAAAACAAGGCACCTTTTTACTAAATTCTTTTCCCCAATATTGTTGAAGGTTCTAATAAATTCTCTTAATCAATCAACTTTAGGAAATCCCTCTTATTATTCCTTAATTAGTAAATTAAGATCCCTTTTTCTAGCCTTTTTCCATTATTTTCTTTGGAGAATGGGGCGATAGGATCCAGTTAATTTCATTTTTGAAAGGATAATATAAAATAAATATTGTTTTTCTTTTCCTCTTAACAACGAGCTCACTTTTATTTTTCAGATTGCGACCATAAGTTTGGCTGCAAATGAGAATCATGTGGGTGTTGTTCTTGGTGGTATCCTGCAAGTCTACACACACACACAAACACATCCTTTTCATTTATAATCAGTTTAATCGTATTTGCTTCGTAGTTTGTATCAGCGAGCAAGCTTTGTGTACTACAACTGCTGTTTTAGGTGGACAAAGTCTTGCATCTCAAATATCTGAAAAATAGTAAGGTTTTTTTAATAATTATTATTTTATTTAATAAGGATCTTGTTGATGTAATAGCTGATCCGTGTGAGTATAGGTTGCATTGTCAGGAGGAGTTTTATTCATTGTTTTTTGGGATTAAATCCTTTCCTTTAGTGATTGAGTCATGATTGATTATTCCAACATTTTTAAAAGGTAACTCGGTCTAAAGCTGCTTCTGGTATTCGATAATATTGTTTCATAATTCTCAAATAGATGGCATTTCGGATATTAACGATTATTATTCCTCCATATTTGTGACTTTTTAATTGTTTTTTTAATTGTTTTTGCCTTTCTTTCATTTCTTGGAATAGTTCTCTTAACAATTCTCTTTCTTTAACGGTTTCAATAGCCAACATTCTTTAATTTCCTTTAATTGTTATTCTTAATGTGCAGTTAAGAATGAAATGAAGAAAGTCAAAGAGGAAACTGGTCAGGTTATCAAAGCAAAGGGGAGATTTTTTTATTTTTTTATTTTGTACCTTTTGGACAAACTGAGGAAATTCAATTGTTTGGAATCTGGTTCTTCCGCCCTCAGCCAGGTATAGATGTTTTTTATATTTATACACATGCGTTTGATGGATGTAGACTCTGTATTTTATTTCCTCCAAGGATCTGAGCTGTCTCGAGCGTGCTTGAACCAGCCTGGTTGCTTTGGTTATGTTGTGGTGGTAGTCCGTATATGGTCGAGTTTAGTAATTTCTGTATTGTCGTAGATATTGAACTCTAGTAATAGTTTCTGGTGTTTATTGATTAGGATATATATGATGTTTTTAAGGATTTTAAAATATTATAGTTATTAACTTACATGTTTTATTTTTATTATCGTTTATTAGTGATAAATTTTCTACTTTTATTTAATTTTGGTGCTTTTTTTTTGGTTCAAATAATTAATATATTCAAAATATCCAGTATCGGCATTTTTGGTGCACTTATTTTCTTTTCTTTTTTTACAGTTTTTACTACTTTTTAGAAGGTATATTTAAATGACCGTTCCAGAAAATAGACTTTCTAGAAGGAATTTTTAAGAACCGCTGTAAAATTTCGTTCGGGAAAATAGACTTTTTAGAAGGTATTTTTTGAGAAACCACCGTAGAATGCAGCACAGTTGTTTTTTAAGGTGGTTCAAGAACCGCCGTAAAAACGTCACTTTCTACGGTGGTTCCAAAACCGCGTTACCAACAACAGCGCTACATTCTACGGCGGTTCCAAAACCGCCGTTAAATGTCCTCCAAAACCGCCGTTAAATCATTTTTCTGTAGTAGTGTATTTTTTGAACGACGAAGGCTTGAGCTAATTGATAACCATATCGTGCATCATTCCATGGTTCATCTTCTCCATGCAAAAGTCCCACATCATTCTAAAGTTAAATGAAAACGAGCTCACAAGACTTCTTTTCAAGTCAAAGCAGTGTTCATGATATTGATCCGTACATGCATCATCTCTTACTTGTTTAGCGCTTTCGTTAATTCAACCCTTTGTGATGTTGAAGATCTCCAATCGCCGACTTGTCTCTTCAGTGTTTCGAATGTTTCATCTTAATAGTCAGCATCGGTGACAAATGCAAGTTCACCTGCTACACTTTCTTGATGAAACTTTTGAATTTAATAGGTCTCTAACTCCTTTGATATTGGTAGTTAAGTCTGGACTCCCATTAGAACATCAAGGTTCAGGAATCGCTTAGTTAATCAAGCTTCCCCTTAATATTCGCGAGAAGAGTAAAGTAATGCCAAAAATCTAAATTTTAAGGGAGTTGATAACTTTTTAGTAATGAGAATGCTAGGCTCTTGAACTAAGAACAACTCTTCAAGATAAACAAGAACTCAGACAAGTATTGAAATTAGAAGGAGGTTAAGGTTACGTAGTAAAAGAATTGATGTTCAAGTTTGACAATCTAAAGATGAAAAATCCTCACGTCAATCTACTATCCAATCGACATAAGCAGGAAGTTACTCCTTACTATGTCAAAATCAATACTAATATTCTAATTCTCAAGTCCAAAATGGCAGTGACGTTCTAATCACAAGCCAAAAAACCCTATCTTGGGTACGCTTAAGTGCAACTCCTTTGCACTCAAGCTCTGATACCACTCCTATAACGCCCCAAGTAAAATACTATTTAATAATAATAAAAATGAATAAATAAATAAGCAATCTTTCACCTTCTGTTTGTTAAAACTTGCTGCAATGGTAGACTCAATACAACTAAACTTTATACAAATAAAAAAAACAAACTGATTAAAAGTATCCCTAACCAATGAGCCACTTTTCACCGGGATGAGCCACTTTTCACCGGGAGGATCGAGATTAAGGTTACTCTCATAACGTCGATATATGGAGAGTTTGGATATAAAACAAAAGAGAGCATGAGCTAAAAGAGCTCAGTGAAGGAAAGCAAATGAAAATATAGATTTTCTTTTAAAATATAAAATTGACAAGAGTTTAGAAAATAATTTTTATAAGAACTCAAAGCATTTGTAGTGCAAAACTATTTCATGCATGTAACAAAACTCTAGTCAGTAACAAACACATAATTCTATCAAATTATGACTTCATTATTTTAATCAAAATTAAAATATTTTTAAAAAAATAAGCAATAGATTTTCTCAAAACTTAACCAATTATGGAATTTAGAATAGACAAGTAATACTATTTTATCTTCAAAAAATCAATAGAAAACAGTTAACAGTTGAACAGACAGGGAAATTTGTCTCGTTCTAAGACAGTCAGTCCGATTAGTGAGTGTCTGGGTATGGAACTCTAAAGGTGGCTCCCGAGCGTAGCACTTAACTTCCGAAAGACTCTAGAGGTGGCTCCCACGCGTAGCACTTAGCTTCCGAGCCAGATTAACTAAGATAAACGTAGAATCGATGTCGATCAAATATCGACCCACACGTTTCCACTCACCATGAAAGATGACACTCCAATAGGCCAAAGCCTCAATCGCCTTATCCCTCCCAGTAGGCTCGACGTCCCTTTAGCTATGGGGTTCAAACCCAAGGTACGTCATATTCTAGAATATACCCAATCTATGACCCAGATTCTACCGTCGTCTCCGACCCGACCAGGAAAAATGGGAATAGGTACTATGAGTAGTCAAGCAAGAACCACAAGCAACCTGCTCGATTGATTACCTAAACTACTCGTGCCTGACAGACAGTGATAGTGACAGACAGTAACAGTTGATAGTAACAATCGATAACGGACAGTCGATAACAACAGTCGAGTTCAAATGTTATTAATAACCTTTGATATAAAACCATATAATTGGACTTAAGATTCACAAGCACAGGTCAATGCACACTTGTACATTTTCCCTCAAAATACAATTTTTCAAAAGGCTTACACAAGCAGAAAAATATGTTCAAGCCAGAAGTGCTTCATGAATTGAAAAATCTCAAGATTTCCAGTTAAAAATATTTTACTCACAGATAAGCACAAACAATGCATTATGATTTGAGAATTTTCAAAACCCCCAGTTAAGAAAGTCTTACTCACCTTCATTGAAGTTCTCTCCAGAATCAAGCATATTACTACGACAGCTTTCCAAGGTTTCTGGTCTAGTAAATGCAATGTCCCGACACTTTCAAATAAAACCCCACGTTGTCTCCTTAAAAATAGTATAATTATAAAAATATATAAATATAACGTATAATTCAGTAATAATTAACATTCTAAGACACTTGAAAAATGGAAATGTTTCCAGATGCGGAACATGATAATAATAACGCGCCGATCTTCACTCTCTGAACTCGAGAATTGGGTCTTGGGTTTCTAAACTCGAAAGTTGTTTGACCCATTTCGACTCCAAAGTAAGAAAATTGTCATTTTCCTTTCATGTCAACAGGCCCAATATAATTAAAAAATACTCAAATAATAAATTAGATCATACAATAGTTCACTGTAATACAAGTTACAGTGTGAAACCATAATTCAAACCCCAAATTTCATTAATCGAGAAAAAAAATGTAAAATTAGGCTTGACGTGTTGCTAAACCATATACCAATTCCAAATTACTCATGAAGATTACATACAAATTCCAAGTGACACGACATTAACTGCATTACCAACTACCACTCTTATTCTTTCCTTATTTACATGTTTATCATTTTACTTGTTTATTATTTAGTATCTTACAACCCATTTTCCAAACTCTTAAATAAAACCGTGCCATTCTGTTGTTGTTTACCTATATATATTCCATGTACAAATGAATAACAATTACTAGTCGCAGGCTGTTGAGACTAAAATAATTTCCATACAATTATGGTCTTTGCTTTTATTTATTTAATAAAATTATGGAATTAATTAATCATTCTTATTACCATTATTTAACTTATCAAGTAATTAACTAGTCTTATAAGTATTTTGATTAAAAACTCCATATGACCTGTAGCTTATCTCATTAGCCAAATTCTAAGTTTCAATCTCGTATGTCATGTAACCAAGCTAACTCTTATGAAGTACAATTAGTCTTTAAGATAATTTAAATCTCAAGTCAAAACTCATAAGTTAAATCACCCAGGCACCAAAACAAGAACACATGCTTCAAAAAATTATCAATATTGAGTTTAGATATACACAAAAAAAGAAATTTTCATTTAAATTATAATGAAAATCATTTTTGAAAGAAATCTTTTCCGTGAATATTTGCATTCCACTTACTGTCATTATATACCATGTACATGCTTAAGATAAGCTACTAATTAAGCTAAGAGATATACATCAAATATTCTAGGCTACAAACTAGGCAACTATATATATACAAAGTCAAAGATATATTCTAACTAATATATCTTAACACACCCCCGTAGTCAAAGCGGGAGGAGGACGGACGCTTAGACTATCTCTGAAGTCCTCAAAAAGCACTCGTGGGAGGCCCTTGGTAAATATATCCGCAATCTGATGCCTAGAAGGAACATGAAGGACTCGTACTTCACCTCTAGCCACCTTTTCACGAACGAAAAGTATGTCCATCTCAATATGCTTGGTCCGTTGATGATGTACTGGATTACCCGAAAGATAAATAGCACTCACATTGTCACAATACACCAATGTAGCCTTTTTAATAGGACAATGTAGCTCCAACAATAAATTTTGAATCCAACATGACTCAGAAACCACATTCGCAACACCCTGGTACTCTGCCTCTGCACTAGACTTTGAAAGAGTAGCTTGTCTTTTCGAGGACCAAGAAATCAAATTATCACCCATCCAGATGTGGAGCGTCTCGTATCAGGACACCCACCCCAATCAGCATCAGTGTAAGATACAAGAGACGAAATAGATGAAGGATAAAGATGTAAACCATGGTCAAGTGTACCTTGTACGTACCGAATGATACGCTTAAGATCAGCCATATGAGTCTCCTTCGGGTCATGCATATGCAAGCAAACCTGTTGCACGGCATAAGATATATCCAGCCTTGTAAAAGTGAGATATTGCAGCGCCCCAACCAGGCTGCGGTATAAGGTCGGATCTGCAAATGGTGAACCCGAAGCACTGACCTTCGGTTTTACTTCCACCGGAGTAGCCAAAGGTTTACACGAGCTCATTCCTGCCCTGTCAATGATTTCCTCAGCATATTTCCGTTGTGACAAAAATAAACCACCCTTATGCCTTGTCATAGCAATACCAAGAAAATAATTAAGAGGACCCAAGTCCTTCATATTAAACTCCGAGCTAAGACGGGACATAATAGATCTCCTTAGAGCATCATTAGAAGTGGTAAGAATAATGTCATCAACATATAGCAACAAATAAGCCACATCCTGACCAACACGATAAATAAAGAGAGAGTTGTTGCTCCTACTGTTAGTAAAACCAATAGAAGCAACAAAATCAGCAAAACGCTTGTACCAAGCTCTGGGTGCCTGTTTAAGACCATATAATGATTTCCGTAGTAAACACACATAATCAGGATGAGTATGGTCACGGAAACCAAGAGGTTGATGCATATAAACAGTCTCATTCAGCTCCCCATGCAAAAAAGCATTCTTCACATCAAGTTGGTGAATTTGCCAAGCTTTTGATAAAGCCAAGCTAAGAACAGTACGAATGGTAGCCGGTTTCACCACCGGACTAAAAGTCTCTCCACAATCAATGCCAACCTGTTGTGTTTTGCCATCACCTACAAGACGGGCTTTATGCCTCTCAAACGAACTGTCAGATTTCACTTTATGAGTAAAAATCCACATAGAACGAATAACATTAACATCAGGCGGATGGGGCACTAACTCCCACGTCTTATTTTTAATAAGAGCATTAAATTCATCATCCATAGCCATTTTCCAATTCGGGTCACGAAGAGCAGAAACATGGTTACGAGGGAGAGGGGAGTTCGTAACATTTGAAACCACAGCACTAAAATTTTTATATTTCGGATTTGGTTTAATTATACCAGTTTTGCTCCTTGTGACAATAGAAGAGGGAGGAATAGGAGTAGGATTGGAAGATGGAATTTGTGGGCTTGGGGAGGAGATAGAAGCACGTGGGCTGGTTGTATGGGTAGACCGCAAGTGGGCCGTGGCTGATTGAACAGGCCCACAGTCCGATTGGGATCTATTCTGCCCAACAGAAGCAGCTATGCGAGGAGAGGGAGATAGGCCACTAGTTGGTACGGAAGGAGAATGTGGAGTGTGGGCTGGGCTGCTGGGAGAAGTGGCAGCATGCGGCCCAGAAGGAGAAGTGCGGTCTGGGCTGCTGGGATGAGGGGCAGCATGCGGCCCAGAAGGAGGAGAGGAAAACGGAGGTGGTCTAGGTGGGGTAGTCTGCCTTAGTTCGGTTGGGGCTAATGGAGTGGGCTGCCCTGCCATATTATGCAAGTGATGAATAATGGAGGGATGAAGACCCTCATCCAAGAAGTCATAGGTGTGAGAATTGGGTGTATGCAACTTGGCAAAAGGAAAAACCGATTCATCAAAAACAACATGTCGACTTATAAAAATCTTATTAGACGAAAGATCATAACACTTGTAACCCCTATGATTGGATGGGAACCCCAATAAAACACATGGTGTAGAACGGGCTTGGAGTTTATTAATAGTAGTGGATGGAAACAAGGGATAACACAAGCAACCGAAGACACGAAGATGAGAATAAGACGGTTTCCTTTGATAGAGAACCTCGAGAGGAGACTTAGACTCTAGTAACTTACTTGGAAGTATATTATGAAGATAAGTAGCCATTTGTAATGCGTGATGCCAAAAAGATGGGGGCAATGATGCATGTGCAAGAATAGTGCGAATAATATTATTCAATGATCTAATTTTGTGCTCAGCCTTCCCATTTTGTGATGAAGTATGCGGATAATAAAGACGGAAAGACATACCATTAGACTCACACAAAGCCCAGAAAGGTCCATTATCATACTCCCGCCCATTATCACATTGAAATGTTTTAATAGGTCGTTCAAATTGGGTTCGTATTAAAGCTTGAAAAGCCAAAATATTATCATAAACATCCYATTTTTTAGCTAATGGGAATGTCCATAAWAATTTAGAATAATCATCCAAAACAAGCATATAATATCGATGGCCCGATGAGCTCAAAACAGGTGATGACCAAAGATCACTATGAACAATATCAAAAGGCATAGTAGTAGAAGAAGTAGATGAAACAAATGGCAATTTAATATGTTTTCCAAGTACACAAGAATGACAAACACTTGATCTAGAGGAGTGAGTACATTCAATGTTTTTATTATTACTAAGAGTCTTTAAAATAGAAGATCCCGGATGTCCCAAACGATCATACCAAAAAGAAGAAGCTAAAGAAGTAAAATTTGATGGAGAAGAACGTGAGATATTGGTAGTGAGTGGATAAAGGTTCCCTTGGCTATCACATCTCATTATTGGCCTCCCCGTCCGATAATCCTTCACAGAAAAACCATAATGGTCAAACTCAACAGACACATAGTTTTCAGTGGTAAATCTTCGAACAGAAATTAGATTTTTAATGAGTTTTGGGGCATGTAGGATATTAGAGAGGGACAAAAGAGGATTAGGGGACGGTAAAGTAGTATGACCACAACCACGAATTGGAATAGAATGACCACTACCAACAATAATATTATTATGATGATTGCTCAAATTAAAATAAGACGAGAGGTTACCATTGTTGGACGTCATATGAGAAGTGGCACCGGTGTCCATGTACCACGAAGGATCGGGCTGCTGCAAGGACATAGTGTGGAAAGCCGCTTCAAGGTCCGTCGGAGCATAGGAGTTGGACTAAGAAGCCGCATATGCTTGCTGCTGAGGTCGTGGACCTAGGAGGCCCTGCTGCTGCCTCGTTGGGCCTTGAGGCCTGGCCCAACCTTGAGTTGGAAATGGACATGGTGGAGCAGCCCACGGCCAACCCCAAGATGGGTAGGATTGTTGCTGCCAAAGACTCGGACCCCATTGCTGCTGCTGCTGGTGACCACTGCCACCACGACCAACACCGCCGGCACCGCCAGTACCTGAACCACCACCAGCAGTGGAACCACGGCCACCACCACCGCCATTGTTCCCTTTCCGACCATAATTTTTTTTTCTGATTTTTACCCTTCCCGCGAGCATTCCCCGAGCCATCAGACCCCAAATCACCGTTACGAGAAGTTGCCACCATAGCTGACGCCGAGCCCGACGCCATTGCTGCCCGTTTTGCCAAGCCCGCTTCCTCCAACGTGAGTATTGATCGGGCTTGGTAAAATTGAGGGAGAGGAGAGCTTTGTCGTATAAGTGTAGCCACGCCATTATACGGTTCGGTGAGGCCCGACACCAACTATAGAACCAGCCGATTATTGTCCACCGGAGCTCCAACATTCCGCAATTGATCGGAAAGACCCTTGAGCCTTTGACAGTAAGCCGACGCATTGGAAAAATCCTCCATTTTTGTAGAGGAAAATTCTTGTTCTAGAGTTACGGCACGAGAGTTTTTATTGTCTTGGAATATATCACGCAACCTATTACAAGCCTCCATAGCCGTAGCATCGGGTTCCATAATTGTCTGCAAAAGATCATTGGAAATAGTGAAATATATCCAAGAAATCACGGCTGCATCCAAAGTAGACCACAATTCTTTCTCCTCGTCGGTGAGATGAGCTTTTTCCTTCGCCTTATCCTTGGACACGGGAGGGATAATATGGTCTAGAACCCGGTGAGATCGAGCGTGAATTTTAAAGAGTTACGCCCAAGTAGAGTATTGTGAGTTGTCAAATTCAAGAACCACCGGAATGGAGGTCTTGATGTTGTTCACAGTGAGTGCGGGGTTATACGAATTTTTTGAATCCCCCATGGATAGAAATCGAGAAAGAAGATAAGAGAGGAGGGCGGAAATTTGTTAGGGTGCAGCGAAAAAACCCTAAGCAACTGATACCATGAAAGAAATCTTTTCCGTGAATATTTGCATTCCACTTACTGTCATTATATACCATGTACATGCTTAAGATAAGTCACTAATTAAGCTAAGAGATATACATCAAATATTCTAGGCTACAAACTAGGCAACTATATATATACAAAGTCAAAGATATATTCTAACTAATATATCTTAACAATTTTACCCACTTGGGATTAAGATCTCGTTCGAATAGGACCAACAAATCCCCAAAGGAAGTCATTTATTGGGTTCGATTTCCTCATCGGTGGTTAGATGGCATCGAATCGCCGACAAACGAGTGGCGGCAGAAGATCGGAGGAAAATAGACCACGGACACCTCACGGCGGTTTCCATGCTTCTCCGAACTTCACCTAAACCGGTCGTTCACAGGTGGTAGTCGGCGGTAGCTACTAAAGCGCTCAGAGATGCGGCAGTCGAACTGAAAGCAAACCGTAAGGAGAATAAGAAAATAAAGATAGAAAGAAGAGCTTCGGAAGGGCGGTAGTGCACGGTGGTGGCGGCATCATTTGTTATAGTAGAGTGCCCGACATTCCAATTAGATTAGATTTCATTCTACTTGTATAGTGATTTTATTGGAATTATATTAATAAAGGCAACTTTCTTTATCTTATGTTTTGGCTTTTATTATAATTGCATGTATGATAAAGTACTTAGACAAATTTAAACTATGGGATATGGTTGCGCATACGATGTCAATCATGCAACATGTCTCTAAGGTTTCGGTCTTAAACATGCTCTAAGTCAATGGGCTTTTCGAGATAGGACATTCAATAGCCCGGTAAGACTTGCGCATATGATGCATGTTTGTACGACAAGGATGTTGCATTCCATTAACATCAACATTGTGACGCGAGTGCATATATGTGAGTGCTTGTTGGAGAACAAGTTCATTGAACATGACCTGATGGAAATTCTTAACTGGAATATTTGTCTGTGGAATAATAATTTCCATATTGCAATAGTGCATGAATAATCCTTTGACTTGAGGTGTGATGGTAGCCTTGTGCACATCATGCAATGCTTAGATTTATCTTTTGATTGCTTGACAATCGTAAAATGGTATTTTGGATATTGTATCGATGTGCTTGGAGGTTTTTCTGTAGCCAACATAGAATTCGACACTTGTCTATGGACAAGGGAGTATCCTGTGAATTTTCATAGTTTGTGATTCAAATACCTTGGCCAAGGCACGATGAATATTGATTCATAAATGAATTACTTAAACTTGAAATGAAATCATAGTTATTAAATCAATTGGGTTTCGCCGTATAAATTAATGTCCAAGATTTAATCGGGAAACTAGTTGTCGAAATGATCGTAGATGTATGGATTTGCAATTGAAATTGGTTTGTTCGCTATTTCATCTAACACTGGGTAATCGTGCTACTGGTTAGATGTTGCCATGATTTGTAGGTTCTTAAAATTAAAGAATTAATCTCAAGAAAATTAATTAATTAGATTAGTTAATATAATAAATTGTTATTTATAAACTTACAAAAGTTGTAAGCCTACTGCTAGTGTTAGTCTTGAACCTAAAAGAGTCACATATAATTTTGGTTGTTGACATTTAAAGATTGATAACTCCAATGGTTGGAATAATTAATTAATTTGGATTAATTAAATGAGATTTTAATTTAATTCAGTTGTTGGATTAAATATATATGTAAATAAATCTAATTTGATTAGAAATCTCAATTAAAGAATTATATTCAATTGGTCAATTAGATTGATTAATTTAAACTCATGTAGTTAATTAATTAATGGAATTAATTAAATGGTTGGATTTGTAATTCAAGTCCATGTAATTTTCTAGTAGGGCCCTAATTGTAGAAGCCCACTAGAATAACAGAAGACTATAAAAAAATTATTTTATATTATATATTTGTATATAATATAAATATATATATATATATATATATATATATATTATATATATATATATATATATATATATATATATAATGTAATTGGGACAAATTCATACTATTTATTTTGAATGACTTGTGCAAGAATTCTTTTACTTAATTATATGATTAATTGGTTAATTGAGATTAAATATCATGCTTAACCTAATTATATATATTATATATATGAAAGAAGCGGCCGTTTTTACTTTGGCGTGAGAGTTCATACTAAAAAGCGAAAATATACAAAAGGTATCTTGAGTTCTTTCGATTAAAAACAGGCTGCAAGCCACGAAAAAAAAAAGAAAAAGTTGTTATTCTTTTTATATTTTATTTTAGTTTTTAATTTGTAGATAAAAATTAATTGATAATTTTTCATCTACAATAATTAATCATCAATCAATTATTGATTTGTATTAATTGTTATTTCTTTAAATTAGTAATCAATTTGAAAACGATACGATTCTATTATTGAAGAATTTTTCCGATGTCGCAATCAAAAGGTGAACTCGATTAGAGGGGATACGCTTGGATATCTAAGGTGAAGTTTTCGATTAGAGGGGGCACGTTTGTATGTCTACGATGAGAAGTTTCGGTGTTAGCCACATAGTCGGGAATCGATTCCCTCTCAATCGTCGTTTGAAGAAATTAATTGAGAGATATTAATTTATTTATATTTATAAGAATCAGAATTTGTATTCGATACATAATAATTGAAAATGACGATCATTAAAATAACTAACGAAATCTACGGGTTTAGTATATATATTTGATATATATATATATATATGATTGAGTTCAAATGAGAACCCCGTCATTATATGTGAACCTAGGGACTAATCCTGACCTTAGATCTAATATTGCACAGTGCAATTATATGTCCAGGTTCATTGTGCTTTTTAGACAATACTGTAGTGCTAAAATCAGTCCAATTTTTTTAATTTAATTATATATATATATATATATTTTACATTTGTTTTAAAGGCCAACATAGCCAACTTTTCAGAAAAAGAAAAAGGGGTTGACTTTCAAAGGGCTGCAGAGTCCTTTAGTTTTTTTT
>BMAC01000451.1:382568-413420 GCA_014905375.1 Phtheirospermum japonicum | reverse complement strand
GAACAGATGCAGAGCTTGCAAAAAGAGGTGAGGGAGTTTAATAGGAAAAATGGCGACTGGCGGTGTGATTCCGGCGAGAAGAGGTACGCCGTTTGTCGAGGAAGTTATGCGAGATGATGTGCCGGCTTCATATCGCTCCCTAGGCTTCGAGTACAATGGAAACCACGGACCCGTGGGACCATCTCAGTCGCTTCGAGATCGCGGAAGCCCTGCATAAATTTTCAGACGCTGTTATGTGCCGGGTCTTCCCAATGACTTTTACCAAATCAGCACAGCTCTGGTTTTAGCCAGTTGCCGCCTCGTTCTATTAGTAATTTTGAAGAGTTTAGTTTGGCTTTCCTGCACCAGTTTACAAGCTACAGGAAATACCAAAAGATGCCTCTGGAATTGTTTTGCCTTAAGCAGAAGGAAGGGGAGAGTCTGCGCGCTTATATTAATCGTTTCACTAATACTAAACTGGAGGTGCCTTCCGCGTCGTAGGAGCTGTTGGTGAATGCTCTGGCCCAGGGCCTGAGAAGAGGTGAATTCTTCCAATCGTTGGTTGTCAAGCCTGTGTTGATGGTCGGTGTTGTCCCGAGGAGGATCCGAGCTCCCACCGAGTGAGCGCCGATCAGGAGCACCGCCGAGCTGGACTCACCATGTGCTGCCAACCTGGACACACGGGGCTTGTGGCGGACACCCGCACAATGCTGCCGAGCTCAGACCCCGCGCGGCCAATCTGGATTCGCCGCATGCTGCGACCTGGACGCGCGGGGCTCGCCGAAGAACTCGGCATTCGTCTGCGCGGATATCCCAGTTCGGCTAGTTCGTTCCCAATACTTAGTGGATACGATTAGCTTGGTTCGACACTTATCTGATAGGCGATATCGACCATCAACACAATGTTTTGTGATACTCAAATAAATTAAAAAAATTAGCAGCAAAATTGTCAAGGCAAGAATACACCTTTCACCATTCCCACTCAAAAGATTGATATCAAAAACACACAAAGATCAACAAACCAAAGACCAAAAAAAAGGACTATCTTTTAAACTCATCAAAGAATTTAATTGCAATAAAATATTCGTACATTGTATTAAATTACAAGCATATCTTTTAAAGAAACACCCACACAAAGGGTACATCAAATACATCTTCAGCTTCGGGCATCAGGCGAATGATCAAAAATTAGAATCTAAAGAAAACGAGTCTGTCTAATATCGAAACATAGAACGAGACACATGGAATTCACTCACTCTCAGCCCCAAGCACGGAGAAGCCATCGAGAACCAACAAGTCCTGTTCAGTTAGAAATAGAGAATTATTGGAGGACTAAATTCAAAAGCATATTAAGCAAGCTGAGAGTAATAATAGTTGCATAGCAGCAGGGCAATTAGGTGGTGATCAGGTGGTGATCAGCACAGTAATGATCAAGCAAGCACAAGCCAACTCTCGTTGAGGCCCTGCGGATCATGCAGTTGAGTCTTACTCTCCAACCTCATTGAATGGAAATATGGATACACAAGATTCTTACCACTTTCTTAAGTATCTCCAAAGCAGCCATTACACAAACTGCAAGAACATTAGTAGCAAGAGTCCCAAACGGCATCCATTTTAACACACCGTTTTTTCCTAAGCCACGACCGTTAAATTGAAATAAAAACCACCTAATCTACACACCCAAAGGTTCAACAATGCAATCTAAAAATAATTGAGCCTCACTACTACAAGTTTCAAACTCTTTTCCTGCTAAGCTTCCGAATAAATTCCATCATAAAATTAGCATAAGTAAAAGCATCACCATAAATGTCCATAGACAATGGGACTTTTCCGAAACACATATTAAAGCCATAAAACAATCTCATATCTGATTTTCTGAGAAGCCATTTGAATCCTTTTGCAGTCTCGATACCGAAAATTATCGAATAGGCAACTAGAAACAAACCTGTCATGAATATTTAGAAGTTAAAAAGCATTGTTTTATCAAACACCTTGTAGGCGACGATTGCAAGCATCTCCGCAAATCAGAATTGGAGGAAATTTCATTCAGGCATTTTATCAAACACCTTGCGGGCGCCTCTGTATTGAAGCAATTTTGCAATGATTGGTTCTCATCGTTCATCTCCACAGAATCACGATTAATCGCTGAAGAAAAATCATAATACAAAAATTTGTACTCAATAAACAAAATCAGAAACTAGAAACAAAAATCCAAAAATAAGAAAGAATTGAAAATTAAATATGATAGAAACTTGAATTTTGGGATCTTACTTTGAAAAATTTGAAGACGAATCACAGAAACAACGTCGATGCAGCCGACGTGAAACGAGTGGCCGCACTGCGACAGCACGTGGATTTCGTCTCCGGCGGCGAACTCCGCCAGTCAGATGGCGCAGCCGGAGAGCTTCTCCTCCATCTCGTCCTCTCCGACCGTCAGTTTCGGCAGCGGTTTCTGGACCTTCTTCTTGAGGCCCTTGTTGGCCGACGCCGGCTGAGAGGATTCCATTGATGCCCGGCCGCCGAAGCGGCGGATCCAGAAGCAGCGGGCGACGGCACCTGTGGGAGAGAGAGAGCAAATACATTATTTTTTCTATTTTTATTATATTAATGGTTGGGTCAGGCAGGATAATGGGCGGGGCAGGTTAATGGGCGGGTCATACAGATTGAGTAAAAAGTGGTCTCATTCTATTATACCGGTCTCACCCAAGTATTTACCTTAATGCAGAGGTTCTTTTCAGCATGAGTAAGGAAGGCCTGGCCATGTGGTCAGGCTAATGAATAATAATAAATAAATAAATAAAATAGTTATTTTATTATCTATTAATTTTTTTTTCAAATTAAATGGTTAATTATGAAAGATCCTTATTTTATATATATTAATTTGTTTACCTCAATATTAAATCAACACGCAAAATTGGTGAATCTATAGGCTTTAAGTTCATGTGATGAAAGTTGGCATGTTTATTTAGGGATGATCACGAACCTATGATCAATGTGATTGTATGTTGTTATCTTTGGTTTTTTGGGACCTGCGAGTCTTGTATTCTATTATTTGTAAAAGTTTTAAATTTTGCATCGAGAGTAGACTAGGTGATAAGGTTTTATAATTATGATTGGAGGACGTTCGATGCCAAAGGCCCACGGCTGTGTGGGTAATTTTACAAGTTGTAATAGAATAGATGATTCAAGGCCTATGCTTGTATGAGTTTTTAATATATAAAATATAATAGTAGTTCTATTTATTTTATCCCTTAGATTAACCTGACCCATTTTTGGCTCAAATGGGTCGCATAGGCTGGCCATGATCATCCCACCGCTTTTTGCATAGGATGCATGTTAGATTTATTTAATAATTTATGCTTGCGCTTCATATGATGAATAATGCATTAAATAAAAACCCACCTGTTAATTAAGGTTGATGAGGTCTTGCAAAGTAAACCCCAGGTTTTGAAACTTAAAAGAATTTAATTTTAATTAATTCTATATCAAATAAAATGGATAAGTTATGTTGTTCATATAGTTCCATACCTTCCATCAAAGGTAGAAGACATGACGATGCTACCGCACTTGGTCACTGGCCATGAGTCGTGGGGTGATCTTGTGTTGGAAAGCTGTGATCTCTACAAAGCATTGAGATGCTCGTGATGTGGACTCGTCTTTATGTTGGCCACGAGTCGTGGGACATCTTGATGCTCCATCTACACTAATGTTTGATGGGTTATGTTTGACACTTAGTACCATATGGGCTCATAATATTGGGGTGTATGAGAAAGAGTGAGGCAAAATATTCTTGAAGGTTGTATATTGATACAATTGTCAAAGAGTTGACTACCAACATGAATTTTTCATGGGCTCATATTATGGGGTGTGAAACATTTATATTGGACTTCAAGACCACTAAGAAAATCTGATTTTCTGAATTTTATTATGGGGTTAATAAAATTTGAATAAAATAGTGGGAGACTTTTAATATTACAGACCTTATGTTAAATGAATATAATTTTCAATAACTCACTTATTTTCTGCTTCGTTTATTTTTATAGATAACTCTACTAAAATGGCTAAGAATCCAATTGCATCCATACTTGATCAAAACAAACTAATTGGCCCAAACTTTGTCGATTTGCTGAGAAACCTTAAGATTGTCCTTATCTCTGAGAAGAAGGCCTATGTACTTGACAAAGCACATCCTCCAGAACCTCAGGATAAGACATCAGATGAGTATGCAGAATATATTCGTCATTGTGATGATAATCTTTAAGCTCGATGCTACATGCTGGCATCGATGTCAAATGAGTTACAAAGGCAGAATGAGGCTTTAGATAATGCTTCTGAGATCCTTCTCCACCTACAAGAGTTATATTGTGAGAGAAAAAGAAAAGAGAGATATCAGATATTTAAGGTGCTTTTCAGGTGTCATATGGGCTGAAGGTGATAGCTCTTATTGAAAGGCTTGAGTCCCTTGGAGTCGTTATGGATAATGAGAATGTGGACCTTTTGTTGCAGTCTTTGCCTCCCTCATTTGACACGTTTGTTGTCAACTTTAACATGCACAACATGGAGAATAGTCTCCCTGAGTTGTTGAGCATGTTGAAGATAGCTGAATCCACCATATTAAAGGATAAGTCGGTCATGCTTGTTGGGTCCTCTTCCAGATCGAAGGCTGGAAAGCCAAAGAAAAGGAAGTGGACAGGAAAGAGTTCCTCTAAACCCAACAAGAAGATAAAGGACAATGGTAAGAAAAATGTTGATTCTCAAGCCGATAACAAGTGCTTTCAATGCGAGAAATCAGGGCACTGGAAGAGGAATTGCAAGGAATATATTGCAAGCCTGAAAAGTTCAGGTATATATTTTGTTGAAGTTAACTTATCTGTTAATGATGCTTCTTGGGTATTGGATACTGGTTATGGCTCACATATTTTCAATGACTTGCAGATAATGTCAAGAAGCAGGCAGTTGGACAGAAAGAAAACGGTCCTTAGAATGGGGAATGGAGCAAGAGTTGCTTCATTAGCAATAGGGACTGTTTATTTATCTTTGGATAATGGTTTCAAATTATGTTTGAATAATTGTCTTTATATTCTGGATATTATCATAAACATTATCACTGTACCTGTTTTGGACAGAGAGAGTTTTAGACTTGTTATTGAGAATGAAAGTTGTTCCATTTTCAAAGACTCTGCTTTTATATATTCTGGTTATTTGACAAAATCTTTATAAACTATTTCCCCAAGTGAACCCATTCTCACAATTCAACAAAATAAAAGGAAGTTAGATAATCAAAGTTCTTTCACACTTTTGCATACTAGATTAGGTCACATTTCTGAAAAAAGGACACACAAGTTGGGACAAAAACTTGACCTTAAGGGAGAGCAAAAGTTGCCAACATGTGAGTCATGCCTTAAATGAAAGATGAATAAATAACAATTTGTTGGACAAGTGGAATGAGCCAAAGATCTATTGGATTTGATCCATACAGATGTATGTGGTCCGCTAAGTGTTAGTGCAAGAGGTAACTATCACTACTTCATAACCTTTACCGACGATTATTCTAGGTTTGTTTATGTATACCTTATGAGGCATAAATCTGAGGCCTTTGAAAAGTTCAAGGAATTAAAATGTGAAATAGAGAACAAAGTGGTCGTAGTATTAAGACTCTTCGATCAAATCGAGGAGGTGAATACTTATCAACTGAGTTTCTTGATTATCTAAGAGAGAATGGTATTCTCTCACAATGGACTCCTCCTGGAACTCCACAGCTAAATGGAGTTTCGGAGCGTAGAAATCGAACTTTATTGGATATGGTCTGATCAATGATGAGTTTCACTTCCTTACCTCTTTCATTCTGGGGCTATGCCTTAGAGACGGAAGCATACCTATTAAATAGGGTGCGAAGTAAAGCCGTACCCGATACACCCTATGAAATATGGTATGGGAAGTCACCTTCCTACAAATACCTAAGAGCATGGGGATGTGATGCTTACGTGAAGCGTCAAGTGGGAGATAAATTGGACATGAGATCTATCTTATGTAAGTTTGTGGGGTATCCAAGAGTCTCTATGGAATACTATTTCTATGACCCTTCGGAACAAAAGGTGTTTGTTTTGAGGAATGCTACTTTCCTTGAAGAAGAGTTCCTTTCTGAAAGAGGTGGCGGAGTTGTAGAACTTGATGAAGTTCAAGAACCAAAAATTATCCCACAGGTTATCGCAATTAGCACACCAGCTGAGGCTGGACCATCTGTAGCACCACCTCTTTGAAAATTCATAAGGGTTTCAAGGGCTCCTGAGAGGATGAACCTTTTGTTAGAGAACAAAAAAGAGAGACTCCTTTTTTATAGTGATCCAAGAAGCTATGAAGAGGCAATGTCTGACATTGACTCAAGAAAATGGCAAGAAGCAATGCAGTCCGAGATGGACTCCATGTACTCCAACAAGGTGTGGACCTTGGTGGACCCACCACAGGGAATTATTCCCATGTGCTGCAAATGGGTCTACAAGCAGAAGCTTGGAGTAGATGGAGAGTTAAGTACCTTTAAAGCACGTTTGGTAGCAAAAGGTTACACTCAGAAGTAAGGCGTTGAATATGAGAAAACTTTTTCACCAGTAGTGATGCTTAAGTCCATTCGGATCCTGTTAGCCATAGCTGCGTATTATGACTACGAGATATGGCAAATGGATGTGAAGACTGCCTTACTTAATGGAAATATTAAGAAAGAGATATATATGAAGCAGCCAGAGGGCTTCATATCTAGTGGAGTGAGCAACAGGTTTGCAAACTCCAGAGATCCATTTATGGTCTCAAACAGGCTTTGAGGAGTTGGAACATCCGATTTGATGAAACAATCAAAATGTTTGATTTTCATAAGAATTCGGATGAACCATGTGTCTATAAGAAGGTTATTGGGAGGGAAATTACTTTTATTTTACTCTATGTTGATGACATTCTACTCATTGGCAATGATGTAAGGATGTTGCAATCAATAAGAACTTGGTTGTCTAAGCAATTCTCCATGAAGGACTTGGTAGAAGCATCTTTTATCCTTGGGATAAAGATCTATCGAGATAGATCACAAAAGATGATCGCACTATCCCAGTCCATGTACATAGACAAATTGCTAAAAAAGGTTTAACATGGAGGAATCCAAGCGTGGATACCTCCCAATCCGCACTATTCCACTTTCTATGGCTATGTCTCCAAAGACACCTAAAGAAAGAGGAAAGATGGCTCGTGTACCTTATGCATCCGGGATTGGAAGCATTATGTATGCAATGCTATGTACTAGACCTGATGTCGCACATGTTCTGAGCGTCACGAGCAGATATCAGTCGAATCCAGGTTTTGAACACTGGAACACCGTTAAGAAGATCCTTAAGTACTTGAGAAGAACTAAGGATATATTCTTGATATACGACAATGGAGAATTGAAACTAGAGGGATTCACAGACTCTAGTTTTCAGTCCGATATAGATGACTCAAAGTCAATGTCTAGATATATATTCACCTTGAGAGGAGCAGTCAGTTGGAAAAGTTCTAAACAAGAGACTAGTGCAGTCTCTGTTACAGAGGCTGAATATATTGCTGCATCAGATGTAGCAAAAGAGGTTGTTTAGATGCGTAACTTTATCCAAGGGTTGGATGTAGTTCCGTCCGCTGTTGATCCAACAATAATTTATTGTGACAACAATGGGGCTATAACGCAAGCAAAAGAACCGAGATCTCATCCAAGATTTAAACACATCTTGAGACGATACCACCTGATGAGAGAGATCGTTGGTAGAGGCGACGTCGTTGTGGATCGAGTCGCTTCGGTAGAAAATGTAGCAGACCCAATGACTAAGCCCTTATCACAAAAGGTATTTGACAGGCATCTTGAGAAGATGGGCCTAAAATACATGGGCAATTGGCACTAGGGCAAGTGAGAGATTGTTAGAGTAGAGTGCCCAACGTTCTAGTTAGATTGAATTTCATTCTACTTGTATAGTGATTTTATTATAATTATATTAATAAAGGCAACTTTCTTTATCTTATGTTTTCGCTTTTATTATAATTGCACGTATGATAAAGTCCTTAGACCAATTTAAACTATGGGATATGGTTGCGCATACGATGTCAATCATGAAACATGTCTCTAAGGTTTCAGCCATTAACATGTTCCAAGTCAATGGGCTTTTCGATATAGGACATTGAATAGCCCGGTAAGACTTGCGCATATGATGCATGCTTGTAAGACAAGGATGTTGCATTCCATTAACATCAGCGTTATGACGCGAGTGCATACATGTGGGTGCTTGTTGGAGAACAAGTTCATTGAACATGACCCGATGGAAGTTCTTAACTGGAAGATTTGTCTGTCGAATTAGAATTTACATATTGCAATAGTACATGATTAATCCTTTGACTTGAGGTGCGATGGTAGCATTGTGCACATCATGCAATGCTTAGATTTATCTTTTTATTGCTTGACAATCGTAAAAGGGTATTTTGGGTATTATATCGTTGTGCATGGAGGTTTGTCTGTAGCCAAGATAGAATTCGACACTTATCTATGGACAAGGGAGTATCCTGTAAATTTTCATAGTTTGTGATTCAAATACCTTGGCCAAGGCACGATGAATATTGATTCATAAATGAATTACTTAAACTTGAAATGAAATCATAGTTATTAAATCAATTGGGTTTCGATGTATAAATCCATGCCCAAGATTTAATCGGGAAACTAGTTGTCGAAATGATCGTACATGTATGGATTTGCAATTGAAATAGGTTTGTTCGCTATTTCACCTAACACTGGGTAATTGTGCTACTGGTTAGATGTTGTCATGATTTGTAGGTTCTTGAAATTACAGAATTAATCTCAAGAGAATTAATTAATTAGATTAATTAATATAATAAATTATTATTTGTAAACTTACAAAAGTTGAAAGCTTACTACTAGTGTTAGTCGTGAAACTAAAAGTGTCACACATAATTTTGGTTGAAATTTCAAGACTGATAACTCCAATGGTTGGAATAATTAATTAATTTAGATTAATTAAATGAGATTTTAATTTAATTCAATTGTTGAATTAAATATTTAATTTTATATAACTTGATTATGTAATTAAATCTAATTTGATTAGAAATCTCAATTAAAGGAATATATTGAATTGGTCAATTAGATTGATTAATTTAAACTCATGGAATTAGTTAATTAATTAAATAGTTGGATTTTTAATCCAAGTCCATGTAATTTTCTAATAGGGCCCTAATTGTAGAAGCCCACTAGAATAATAGAAGATTATAAAATAAAATTAATTTATATATATATATATATATATATATATATAAGGTAATTGAGATCAAGTCATACTCTTTATTTTGAAAAAGTTGACTTGTGCAAGAATTCTTTTCCTAATTATGTGATTAATTGAGATTAGAGTTCTTAACCTGATTATATATATATATATAAGATTGAGTTCAAATGAGAACCCCATCATTATATGTGAACCTAGGGACTCATCTTGGCCTTAGAACTAATCATGTGTGTGGCCAAGATTTTTTCTATTTTTTTAATTTCATTAAATCAATAATATGGTATATAAGGGATGTTTATGTCTTTTTACCTAATGCATATCTCGAATCAACCCGTGAGAATTCAGAAATCCCCAACGCAACCCCCCTTTTTCTTCTTCCTTGCAATTCCTTTCTTCTTCAACGCAAGAAATCTGCGAATCGAGAAGTTGGGAATCGGCGCGGTGAACGGACAAGGCGGTAACCCTGGCGGCAGTGGTTCAAATCAATGGCGGATCCTACGAGGGAAGCGACAAAAAATGGGCAGCCAGAGGCGAAAACGGCTGGGCTTGCTTCCGGTCGGGCGGAGGTCTGGCTCATCGGTGAAAATGGGCGGCCAGCGGCGGTGCTCGCGTCCAAACGGTGAAGCCTTCTCCTCCGTCGATGATGACTCGCAATGGAGGTTGACGGAGGTGGTGATGGCGTTCGGGCCTGGACTTCAGGCCGAGAGAGAGTTCTTATTTAATTATTATATTAAGATTGGGAAAGAATAATAAATTGAAAATTGTAAACTTGTTTCGAAGTACTTTTTCATGACAACTTGTAATTACAAACACAATGTTGTTCACATAATACAATCTATTATTTAAAAATATGGGAATTGCATTAAATTAAACCCAATATATAGTAGCCCTTTAAACGCAAACTAATCTAATTATGCATTTTATATGCATAATAATTATTTTAATTAAACACGCATAGTTTATTATTTTGACGTGACTTAACTAATTATTACAAAGAAAATATTTGATCAATAAACTTCAAAAAAACTCACACACATATTAATGGGAATCGACATCCCGAGTGTACTTGCCCGAAGAAGACGTTGATACCATTCGGTCTAAAGCCGGTTCCCAAAATTACCCGCGCACAGTTACTCTTGAATAACCTTTAGCATTATTTCATTTGGTTTGAACATAGCAAAAAGTGGATTCGATATTGGCGTGGTTAGACCACTTTCTTCTGGAGTCAAATCAATCAACTCATCCATATTCACTCTCTCCCAATCAAAGCACTGGATCAGTGAGCCCAATGCTAAGCCCATCAATCGGTAGGCCGTGCTCATCCCAGGACATGACCGCCTACCCATTCCAAATGCCATCAATTGTTGGGCATCAGCCTCTCTTCCTTCGAATCTCTCAGGCTTGAAGGTCAAGGGATCGGCCCACAACTTGGGGTTCCTATGAATGGACGTTGCATTAACCAATAGAGTCGTTCCATGTGGGATGTCATATCCCCCGAGTTTACAGTCAGCTGATGACTCGCGTGGCAGCGGGAAGGGACCGGGTGGGCATAGACGCAACGACTCATAAATGATGTTGCGAAGGTACGGCAAGTTGGGCAAATCTTGTTCCTCTAACAAACGATGATGCCCAATTTGTGAATCAAGCTCCGCCTTAGCCTTTTGGAGTACATGTGGATGGTTTAGCAAAAGGGCCACGGTCCATTCTAGGGTCACAACGGATGTATCTGTGCTCCCAATGATTGTGCTCTGCGCGCAAAATCATAATAATAATAATTTATAAGTAATTAACAAATAAGAAAGTTTAACAGTACTATGTATTTAACTACATTATAAATAATGACTCGCATACAGTGAAATTAAAATAGCTAGTCTCGTTTATGTAAGTAATTTAGACATGCAAAATAACCTAAGTAAAGTAATTATATATAAATTACAAGATATTTCCCAAAATAATCTATATATGTAAATTAAAAATTATGAACCGTGTAATCTAATAAAACAAACAAACATAAAGATCCATATACTATAAAATTTTAAAAACTTTTGGGGCGTGCTAGATACCAGCCCAGCCGAGCTAGGCTCCACCTCTGATATCTATTATCCACTCATTCTATCCAAGTTTATTTCTTATTATATTTTATATAGGTAAATTATTAGGTTACACTTTGTGAATATTGTACAATACATTGGAGTGAAAAGAACATGATAAATGTAGTAAATGCAAATGTTCATTAAAATAAGATTTTATATCTGTTGTCATAAAATTTCATCATTACTGTGATAAAAGTATTATGAACATGTAACATGCATAAAAATGTTCATATTCCTGTTATATAAATGTTAATGTCTGTTCTGATAAATGCTTTATGATAAAAGTACATCTCATTATGATAAATATCAATCTCCATTTTTATAAATGTAAATATATCTTAATAATTTCTAATATGATAAATATTAATCTGGATAAATGTATAATTTTTCATAATATAGATGAACACATAACAAAAAAAATGTATAATTTCGTTGTATTAAATAATAAAATATAAAAATAAAATAATAAATAAATAAATAATAATAATAATAACGAAAAATATTTTTCGATGAGGGTTTTTCTTAATATATGTTTGAGATTTCTTACGATGTGTCCCAAAACTTCTTACATGATGGCAATAATTTCTTAATTGATTTTAGGATATTCTTACTTTATGTTCAAATGTTGTTATGTATTCTTTACTTATTAAACATAATTTTTTCTCCAAAAAAATAAAATCTTATTTGATAGCAGATTATTGTTATGTATATTTTACTTAACAATTGTAGGCAATCTCTTACTCGATGATAGCAATTTTTTTGCTTGATTTCTGAAAATTTCTTACTCTATACTGAAACTTCTTACTTAATTTTCAATAAGAAATTCGAAAAATAGATAAATTTCGGAAAAGTTGGGTATGTCATATTTATAGTGAAAATTTCTTATTTTATGTCAAAAAATATAAGAAAGTCTCTTACTTTATGTATGGAAGAGTAAGAACATTTCTTACTTTATTTTTAAAAAAATAATAAAATTTGTTATTTCATGTCTGAAAGAGTAAGAAGTTTCTTACTTATGTACGAAAGGGTAAAAAGTTTCTTACTTATATCCGAAAAATAAGAAACTTTTTTATTTAATATCCGATAATTTCTTACTTTTTAGTTAAATTTTTTACTTTACCTTTTGAGAAATTTTGGAACAATTTTTTTTTCCATTTGGAAACTTTGTAATTGTACATTTAAGTTTGGATTATTTGACAATTTATATAATTATTTGCATTATTTGTCAAAAAATACTTTTTTCTTATGGTGTATTTGACAATTGCCCCAATTAGTAATTCCTATTTTTCATCTGAAGCATTTTTTTAAAATGGTTTTTTTATTTTTAATTTATTTTATAAATTTTAGATTCGCACTCGACTTTATTATTACTTAATTTTTGTTTATCATGTATCACTATTAATCAATATATTGTTAGGTTTTGAATATGATGTGATCGGTATGTTCATGTTATGTATATATATTTGTTGAGATATTCATACGATCAAATTGGTGGTTTTGAAAATTTTGTTTTTCTATAAGTTTGATTATGAACATGATTTTTAGTTATTACAAGTTGAATAACCCAAGAATTTTTTTTTAAAATGTTTTCATAAAATCTTCCTTTATCCAATATTGAGTTATGAATATGATCTGGTCTAACTAACAGTTTTTGTCATTTTGTTGTATGATTGTATAATCTAAAACATCATTTAAATTAAACCATAAGCCTTATTAGTTGCAAATAGATGGTAACAAATATTGGACATTTTACATCTTTTCTTAATCAAAGCACAATTTCATCTATCAAGAAATGTTTGCTAATTTGGGTTCAAAAGTTTGTGGGCATCTTTTTATTGTATCCATTAGCATAGCCTAACCCATATCTAGGAATAAGAAGAGTATGAAAATGTATGAGAATTTGTGTGCGCGCGCGCCAACAATTATTATTGGGTTGATGAACAATAATTTGATAACTACCTAAATCACGATCTTTAAGTCCATTTCTCAGGAAATCTCCCCTATGATTTAATGCTACTTACATTGAATAAACCCTCCGAATTGTAATACATAGAAATAAAAATTTTGAGAATATTTATATATAGGGTAGATCCTTTTTTTTTTTTTTAAATCACATCTCTTACAAAATTTTAATTTGTATATATCAATGTCAATCATTATTCGATCAAAAGCATGAAAATCTTGACAATTCTCTTATGTTCGATATAATTATAAGTATAACAAATAACATAGCATAACTTGAGTTGGACTTTTTTATGTGATATATACATACATATATTTAATTATAAGTTTTATAATTATTTAACTGAGTTTATAATAAAAAAACAGATTTATTTTAATATTTGATAATATTTTTGAATTATTATATCTTTTTTTTTTCAATTACAACATTTTAGTTGTTTATCCATTTTTTTTCGGGTTTATTAAATAATAGTTTAGAATTAAATTATAAATTCCTATATTTAATTAACTTAATTTATGGGTTTGTAGATTTTTATTACATTTATTTTAATAATTTGATTTTATTTATTAAAATTTATTTCTTCTAATTTAATTTTAAATTTCATTTCTATTAATGTGATCCTATAGTTTTTTTTTTTCATTTTTCAAATGTATTGTTTGGAAATATTTTTAAATCGGATTTGTTTTATTATTTTATGATATTATTGAGTTTTTTTTTTTCAGATTTATTAATTAATTATTAAAATTTAGTTGTAAATTTCATCATTTATTTGTCATATCATAAAGTATTTTATGTGTATTTAATAAATTTAATTAATTAAAAGAATGTATTAGTTTTTCTCTATTTTATTTATTTTTGTATAATTAAATAAAAACTAGTGGAAAATCCCCAACTTTTAACCTAATTCCGGCCAAATTAAAAATTTTGCCTAAAATTAACCTTGAATTGGTCAAATAAAAAATTGAGGGATTGAAATTGATTATTAGATTTAAGAGAAACTAGTTTTGAATACACCCAATAATTTTGAATTGGAATTCTCTCAATAAGTTATTGCCTAAGCCACCATATTACAATATATGATTTGGATTATGCGATGATGAAAAAGGATGAAGTGTCTTACGGTTAAAAACCCTTTGATGGTTTTGTCGGAGTAGAATTCCGGGTCTGATTCCTGCAGAGACAGCAAATGCCCAATAATTGTATTTCTCTTCTCCTTACGATGGTCCTCCAACAAACCTTGGTAAAACTCGTCCAGGTTTTTACCCACAGCTTCCATTTTCTTCTTCAGGCCTGTGAAATCAATCCACCTCAAAATTGGTAAAAAATCCTCCGGAATCGTTGCATGCGCGTGCTTGAAAAACTCGTCCATCAACTCCCGGAACCTTTCGCTCTGCTCATCTCCGGTTGAGTATCGCCTCCCCGCGAGCATCATCATTGTTATGTTGAAGAAGAGTTCGAACAGTTTGGGCCTCACCTCCACCTTCGTGTACTTGCGGTCCGGCGAGATTAGGGATTTCAGCGTCCGCATCACCTCGTCCTGCCGGGTCCGCGTGAAGGCAGCGACTCGGGTGGTGGAGAGCACCTCTGTCGCCGCGAGGCGGCGGAGGCTGCGCCACAGAGGGCCGTAGGGGGCGTTGGCGAGGGTGGTGCGGTCGTAGCCAATGTAGTCGTCCAGCATGGACGTCGGCCGGTTGGAGAAGACGACGTCGTTCTTGGTGAAGCACTCCTCCACCAGCTTGTATGACGACACCACCACGAAGATGCGGGACCCGAGCTTGACCGAAATGATTGGGCCGTATTTCTCGGGGACGCGTTGGAGGGCCTGGATGATTGGTGGTTTCAGGAGGTGTAGGTGGCCGATCAAGGGCAGCGCGAGCCCGGGGCTTGGTGGCAGGTGATAGTGCTGTTGTTTTTTGGAAAAGCGTTTGAAAATTACATAGATCAAGAACAGAGCAAGAGAAGTGTACAAGAGAGTAGTGGTGGTAAACTCATCCATGCTTAGTTCCACTTGAGGACGTATAGTTAGTTCACAGATATATTATATCTTAAAGATTTAGTCTCGGCATTATATATACACACAAGATGAAAAGGGTACTCTCGTCTTTTCGGCCAACTTGATATAAATATCACTTTTTCTAATTTTTAAGGATAGATGTACTTTCTGCAATAAATGATTATGGTTCTTAAGTAAGTTATGTAACATATATTTATAACACTTTTTAATTTATAACATTTATATCACACTTTTGTAACACTATATTTAATATATAACTTTTACATATTACACTTTATTATTAGGTAAAACTTATATGTAATCCTTTTTAAATAAATAACAGTTGTTAGGTAATATTTTGTATATGAGTAACACTTTTATCTAATATTTTTATATAACTAACATTTATGTATCACTTTTAAATAAGTACAGTAATAATTTGTAAGTATCACTTTTATATAAGTAGCACTTGTATGTACCACTTAGATAAGGCTTTCATGAATCATTATATGCTCCTTATATAAATTTAAACTAATAATATTATGTTTGTTTTATTCAATTAGTTATTAATGGATTTAAATCTTCAACTACATTTTGTTACATAACCACCTAAAAAAAATTGGAGACATAATTAATGTATTTAAAATGACGTCGCATCACATGGTCATATAAATTAAGTAATATTTGTAATATCAATTAGTGGGTTTCATTCCCTAGACATATCTATTTTTTTTTCTTGTTTTAAAAACGAGACAGTATGAAATATATATATATTAATTAATTATTTCTTAAAAGAACAAATAAACAGTGCAGTAGAGATGGTTAATATATGCTCTCTTAAATCTCAATGTCAAAAGTTGAAATCTCAACCACTTTATTTATTTATTATTTTAATGTGTTGCCAATAAATAAAAAATGCTACCAAAAAAAGTACTACATCTTCATTAAGAAGTGTCCAGGCGAAGCTTTAATGTAACACTTATGAAAATTATCACTAATGATCATAAATAATGTTACCGAGAACTATAAGTAACACTAGAAAATGCAACACCAAAAAAAAGTGTAACTTATCTATTGTAACATTTTATTATTATTAGGTAACATTTTTGAGACATTACATAATATCATTTATGTTGTAGTGGTAACACACATTTCCAACACTTTATTCTATAAATAACTCAATGTATTATAACACTTTTTAATTTATAATATTTATGTAATTGTTATATGTAACATTATATAATATGTAATACTTACATTTAACTTTTTTAAATAAGTAACACTTTGTAGGTAAGTTTTTTATATATAAGTAACACTTTTAGGAGTCATTATTTATTAATTCAATAAATTTTATTTTCCTTATATTAATTTAAACTTATAAGATTCTCTTGTTTTACTTAATTAATTATTAATAAATTTAATATCTCCCAACCTTTTACGTTTTGTTAGACAACCATCTACAGAAATTTGGACCAATATAATGTGGTTAATATGGTGTCGCATCACACAGTCATATAAACTAAGCAAATATTTTAAAATATGAATTTGCAGATTTAACTCATATCTATTTTCTTCTTGTATTAAAAGCGAGGCAGTTATATATAGACACACACATACACATACACACACACATATTATTTATTTATTGTAACAAATAAATAGTGTAGTAGAGATAGTTAGCACGTGCTCCCTCAAGTATCAAGGTCAAAGAATAAAAAAGTTACCAAAAACTGTTGCATCCCATAATTTATATAATGCCGAGACTAAATCTTATGGGAACTATTGCTAAAGATCATAAAAAATATTACATAAACGAATTTTCATTTGGGGCTCTAAAGAATTGTTTACAACAAAGCCAAAATGTTATAAATAACAATAACATTATTTCAAATTCATTCAATCTAACTTATGACATTGTTGATAAAAGGTAAGGGTGCGATTGGAAACGAGGGAAAAAAATTTTTGGTCCGGCTAGCAAAAAAAAAGGACTGAAAAAGGGAATGGCTATAAAAAGATTTCGTTTCCTAAAAAGAATTTCCAAAAAAAAAATTCGTTTCATCTCTCTCATTTTCACCCTTTCTCTCCCAATTCATCTTCTTCTCACCGTCCCTTCACAGCTGTTGATTTCCCATGAGCGACATTGACAATGGTGCACAACCAATTAACCCAAATCCTCAATTATGGCTCAATTCAGAAAATCATCACCTCAAAATACATAAGCATTGCCAAAAAATTCAGATAGAAGAGGAGACCCAATTTCACAGATTCCGACACCCTTGAACCCGCTCACCGCCTAGCTAGACCTGAATCACCACCTTCCATGGCCGCCGCCTGAACCAAAAACAGCTACTAGAATACATCGATGTTGCCTCAAATCAAAACCCAACTGACCCGAACTAAAACCAAAAACTCGAACTCAAGTCAAGAATACCAGATCCATCTAGAACCCCAAAGCAGTCATCTGTCATTGCGCCTGGGTCCACCGTCTTGTGCGTTTCCCTCTCAATTCGCCATACAGAGGTGGTGCGATTCAAAGATAAAAAAAATATTACTGCCTTTTTTTATTTTAGATCTGGGAAAACTTGAATTTCTGGTTTCGAAGGAGGCAGGGAGGACTTCGTATTGAATTTTTGGTTCATTCATATAAAAGGGAATCGGCCCCAAAAAAAATCATCTTATAAGATGAAATTTATATGAATTTTCCACTTATATGAATTTTTCCCTTTAATATAAAATGAATTTCTGGGAAGTTTTCCCTTTAATATAAGATGAATTTCTCGGAAATTCTTTTTAGGAAATTTTCCATATAAATTTTTTAAAAAAAAAATTAATAAAAACCCAATTCATATAAATCATACGGTGTTGAGTGAATTTTTTCACTTCCTTATAAAAAAATTTCCCTTAGCGACATATGAGAGGATTTATTTGTAATTAAAGGGGTTGGACTTGGGGATGGACGGGGCTTGTGGGTGTGGGTTGGGCCACCACACTGGTCATGGATAGGCTTGGAGCGCGAGAGTTCGCATATGCGATTCCTCCCATTGACATATGAGAGGATTTATTAGTGATTAATAGGTGTTGGGCTTAGGAGCGGCTTGGGCTTGTGGGTGGGGGCCGCCAGACCTCGACTTTTTTCTTTTTCATTTATTGACGGAATACATTTGATGCAATTAGTTTAGAAATTATGGGTTTAGGGTCTAAGTTCGTTTAGAGCCATTAGTCGGAGCTTATTGAGAATTGGAATTGACGACCCCAATACTTGATCGACATTCAGGATTCACAACCCCGAGTCGTGGATTAAGTGCTCGGCAAAAATTGATTGATCGTGGAGACGAACCGAACACCCTAATAAAATTTATAAAATTAAGAACCGTCGGTAAATACCGACCAAAAGGGGTCTGTCGGTAATCCATCGGTATTTTACCAACGAAAAAAATATCTGTTGACAATTCTTTTACCAACAGAAATGGTCGTCGGTATCCGCGAGTTTTTTTGTAGTATTTTGAGCCATTGTTGAATCCTTAGACTAGGTAACACGAGCAACTAAAACAACCATAAAGGTGTTACCTAATATCTACCGTAACACTTTATTGCTATTAGGTATATATCATTTTAGACGTTATATAATGCCATTTATATTGTAGTACGTCTTACATTAAATGACTTAGAGCAGTTTTTGGATTTTTTTTATTTTCTATAAGTACTAATCGGAACAAGTCGCTACTACTATTTGTTTGCCTAATGAACATATTATCAATTTTCAAGTATCAACCTATTATTTACATGAGTCAGCTAAACTGCATTAGAAATGTTTTGTGAAAAAACAAGCATTGCAGATTTGGAGATTGAAGTTTGATTTTTCTTGCCTTGAAAATCAAATTTACCCACCAATAAGTCGGGCCAAGAGAAATTGGAGTCACTTAAGTGATGTATAGGGGTGTTGATACGGTTATAACCGTCCGGTTAATTAACCGGCGGTTAATTAACCGGTTTTGGTCTAACCGTAACCTAATCGGTTGAGAACCGGTTAAGGTTACGGTTAAACCGGTTAACCGACCGGGCGGTTAACCGGCGGTTTTTATAATTTTTTTTATTTTTTAAAAAGCAGTCGATCAGGCAGTCGATCGACTGCATTTCTGTCGATCGACTGACATTTTGTCGATCGACAGGCAGTCGATCGACAGAAATACATTCGATCGACTATTTTTTTTGGGTTTTTTTTAAATCGGTTAACCGGAGGTTAACCGTGCGGTTACGGTTAGACGGTTAGGTTAACCGTAACCTAACCGCCGGCCACCGGTTGACGGTTACGGTTATAACCGTGACCGCCGGTCAACGGTTAACCGTAACCGGTCAACCGGTTATTAACCGGCGGTTAACCGGTTAACCTTAACCGGATCAACACCTCTAGTGATGTATACAATTGTTTTCATTCAAATTTCTAATTTCTAGTAGAAAAGATTATAATTGGGAGTTATTAGTTTTTGTGTGAAAATAGAGATTAAATTTGGAAGATCGATTTTTCAAATAATTTTTAGGTATATAATAATTTCAAGTTGTTATACTACAAAAAAAAACAAGCGAATGCTGAATGAATATACTGATGGCCAAAACACCTTCAGCATATGCTGACGGCTTCTGACGGAAAAAATCTTGTTGACGGGCAAGGCCATCAACGCCGTGCCCGCCAGCATTTCTTTTGAGTGATGGGTTTGCTGACGGGCCCGGTTCAATGCCCATCAGCAAAATAAAAAAAAGATGTTGACGGGTCTCTACCCGTCAACAATAAAAAATAAATAAATATATACCTTTAATATATATAATTATTTTTAAAGGGATATAAAATAAATATAAAACTATAAATTTATAATACTATAATTATAATACATTTTAAAATAATATTATATATTTATAATACAATTAATTATTTATAAAATGAATTATATGATTGATACATTTGAAGTATTTTAATTTGAAAAATGAAGAGTTCCAACAAAAAAAATAATACACCAATATAATTATAATTTTAAAATAATTAAAAATTGAAAATTAATTTTGAACACACATTCGTAACCTTAATTTCTCAAATATTTGGAGGATAAATATGAAATGGGAATTGTCTCAATCTATCATGGTGGCTGGTATCCTAGATATAGCATTACCTTGCTATTTATTTATTAGCTTTATATTAGCTGCGGCTTGAGCATCTTTACTAGTGCTATGAATATTTGTGTTTTCATTAAACACTATTTTTAAAAAATGCGTATATATAGGTATCCTAGAAATTTAAGAAATTAAAAGTAAACAACATTGAAGTTAGCTTTTATGATCGGTAAAAACTCATGTAAAGCCAAACTGATAGACCCGTCACATTACCTAATTCAATATTATAATATATTGATTATTCATAAATATATGTTCCATGATATAGTGTATTAATTTTTGTTTATGTATGACGTATTGAAATATTGTATAATGCATATATTAATTTTTCTATTATAATTTATTAACTATAAAATTTTGATCTAACGAATGATCCGTCAATTTGTTCTGGTAAGACTGTTGTCCTTTAATATTCACCGAATCATTTGAGACCTGTTTGGGCTAGAACTCGAAATACCAGATTCGGAATTCGCGATACTGAATAACCATTTGTTCTAAAACTCAAAAATCAAATAATCAAACAATAATATCTTACAATTAAATAATTAAATATTATTAAATAAATATAATAATACATTGTCATCCACTGTTCAACATAATTTGACATCAAATACAATATAATAATACATTGTTATCCACTTTTCAAACATGATTTGGCATGTACAATAAAAAGTACCTATAATAAACAATAATTATTTTTATTTACATAATTCTGAATACTCTAAAATTATAAATACCAAAATTTAGAATTTCAAATACTACTCCAAACAGGCCTGATAATTATTGTTCTACTAGTGAACTTTCAAAAAATGGAACACAATAGTCTGATTGACATCAAACCCAATTCATAGAAATCATCACCAATATAAGAGCATCAAATGGGATGTTAATTGGATTACATTTTTTGCCATATAAACTTAAAGTTCTTATGTGGCAAGAAAAAATATAGACAATATCTATCACACCGTCTACATTTAGATGATGTGCTAGACATTATTTATTTAAAAATTTACCTTATTTATTCAACATTAATATTAATTAATTTATTTCTTTCTTCTCTCCATTCTTTCCACCAATATAGTTAAATATTTTAAACAATTTATATTTAACATTGGAGATAATTTTTAAATAATAATACTGTATTTGTCATGTCATTAACAATGCACATTATTCTATTAGAAATACTCTAAAGGTGAGTTGAAAATAACAAAAGACCGTGTTTAGTATACCAAAAAATACCTAATACCGCAATTTTAGTAAATGGAGATTTTTCGTACGCACGGTAATACATGGTACTGTATCAACATATAAACTCAAAAAAATGGGTGTTTCAATATATATATACGCGGGATATACTTAAAATACCAAACCATTATGGATATGAATTCAATATTGGGCTGGGCTCTCCTAAATTCTAATATTGGGCTCACCGAACCTATTATGCCTAAGCCCTAAAGTAGTTAGGTAACTTTAATTTCTAATTTTTACTAAAGTCAAAAATAGGAAAACTAAAACCAAATTTGCAGCCATTGGGAATTAGGTATATGATTTTGCCATTTCATTTCCATTTCCACTTCCGAGTTCCGATAGTTTATCAAAATTCAAATCCTTTGAACAAAACATCTGCCATATATTTTAATGCAAAATTTTCATATCCTGTATGTATATTTTTCAAGCTTCGTTAATTTTGATAAAAAAAATTGGTGATTCGATATTATACGAACCTAATATTTACATAATTTATTATTTTCCTTTTATTATATTTTACCTAACTTAATATTTTCCTAATATTATATTTACCTAATTCAATATTTTATTTTTAGGGGAAATTATCAAACAGTCCTTCAAGTGAATGTCCTTTGTCAATTAGTCCTACATTCAATTTTAAATCAAACAGTTCAAAATTATGATATGATATACCATAATACACTTACTATAAAAAACTAATAAAAATAAATAAATAATAATAATAAAAATAATAGTAATAATTTGGGCAGCAGGTGGCTTCCGCCGGATTATTTTTTCGACCAACGAAATTTTTCTCTCGATCATCGAAAAATATTTCTCGGCTGCCGGAATTTTTTTGGCTTCCCCTCAGAATGTCTTCGCTCGACTTGGACATCCGACTGGCAAGGCTCCAGAGGACATCCCTACCAAGTCGTCCAACAGCAGGAGCAACGCTAACATGAACGCACCCCCACAACGAAAACCAGACGAGGAATCAGCCGAGCTACAATATCTGAAGCAGCGCATAGCCGAGCTCGAGGCTAAACAAGCTTCTCCCCCGGTTCAGAACGCCTTCCCAATCTCACGGCCCGCCACAATCAGCTCGGCTTGTAATGACGAGTCCCCGCTGTCGGTCCAACTCCTTTCTGAACCCTTGCCTAGAAAATTGAAAATCCCCCCAATTGCACTATACAAATGGAATAGTGACCCTGACTCACACCTAAGCCATTACCAGAATTATATGGACATGCTCGGCGCGTCAGACATGTATCGATGTCGCATGTTCTCTATGACACTGGATTAAGCCCCGCTGAGGTGGTATCGGTCCCTACCATGCCATTCAATCTGCTCCTGGCCACAACTGAGGTCTTCATTTAGGGAAAACTTCATGGTCTCCAAAGCCACCGTCGCGCCGAAAAGAGCTATCGCCACAATCGTTCAGCAGCCAAATGAATCCTTGAAGAGCTACATAGCTCAGTTTACAAAGCAAGTCTCGGAATCCCAACCTTGTGGCGATGAAGCCCTGCTTATCTCAACCCAAAATGGACTATCCGATAACTCTTTCTTCAAATGGATCAACAACCAGCAGGACCCCCAAACTTTCCAAGAATTCCTCTCATTGGCCGCATCCCAGATTGCTGCCGAGCAAATATGGCCGCCCCGGTCATATCATTCCCACAGAGTCACAAGCCCGCCCGACAAAGTGATAAGAACCTGAGTCTCAAGTGACCACGAAGAAACTCTTGCAAGAAAATCATACTGACCTCCTTGCCGAGTACAACGAGGTTTACTCAATGGCAGCTGCTACAATTTTTGAATGGATCAAGTTTTTAAATATTCTTCCCCCAGCTCGGCCAATTAAGAAATACCCCTCTCTGCTCGACAAAAATAGATTTTGCAGATATCATGGATCGATTGGGCACAACACATAGGAGTGCCACGACTTGGTCCGCACCCTGATCAAGGTCTTTGCTACCCTTCTCTAAGAACCACCAAACTCGGCAGGAAAGAAGGGGCAATAATCAGCTACCCCCACCCCCACCAGTCGGAGCCGGAGTGCCAAGAGAGATCCTGATTTTCATCAGCACTAGCCGAGCAGAGGAGGAAATATCAAATCAAAAAAGGAAGACCCTGGTCAGGGAGGGAAGGAACTCTATTCAGAAAATGAAAGTCACAAGATCCGACATCTTTCATTTTGATGACCAGTCTGAGGAAGAGGACAAGTTCGTATCGTCCTTTACATTTCACGAATCTGATGCAGCCCCCCTCGACCACCCCCACTCAGATGCTCTTGTTATCACCGTACTTATTCTGGGTATCCGAACACATCGAGTCCTCGTAAACCCCGACGCATATGCAAGCATAATTCACTTGCCAGCCTTCCGAAGAATGAGTATACCTAGAGAGTAGGTCGAGCCATGTGATGATAGAGTTAGAGGGATAAGCGGCAACCATGTGCAAGCCCTGTCTCAGGTAAAGCTATCTGTCAATTTCGGCACGAGCAAAGAGAAGAGAATGACCCTCACAACTTTCAAAGTGATCGACATTCCAAGAGACTACAATGCCCTCATAGGTAATCTCTATATGATCTTAAGGGAGCAATGTTAGTCTATCACTATTCGATTAAGTTCCAAGGCGCCCTCGGAGAATGCGAACACCGAGGCGATCAAGTGGCTGCTCGAGAATGTAACTGGTTGATCAGACCAAGACAGATAAACATGGTCGAACTATCGAGAAGAGAAGAGCTGGCTGAGGAGACGAAAGGCGATGAGCCCAGCAACCCGACTTTGAAGGACATGATCGTTGAAAAGTTGGATGAACCCAAACCAGCAAGTAATGAGGAACAGGCCAAGAGCATAGATGAACCGACTCTTATGTCCGAGGTCGACCACCTGATTCCCATGTCGAACAGAAAGGAGCCAGAATCAATTCAAGAACAGGGGTCGAACACCAAGGTCGACCTGATGGAGGTCGGCCAGAACACAGAAAACGGTGATGCAATAGGACAAACTGCACCAATCGAATTTTTTTTTGTCAAAGCCGACCTTACAGGGGTCGACCTGGATAGAGACAGAGGTTGTAGACTAGGAAAAGAGCCAATGACTGAGGAGCCTGAAAGGAACAGAGAGTTCCGAGCCGAAAAAGGAGTAAGAATGGATGAAGACGAGTTGGATCCTCAGAAGATGAATCTAAAGAGAAAGGTTACCCATGCCGAGCCAGTGGAAGACCTAGATTGGGTTTCGGTTGATGAGCTTGACCCAAACAAGCAACTCTGGGTCGGCCACGATCTCTAGGAGCCCATCTGATCTTAGCTTATCAACTTCTTGAAGGCGAACCAAGACGTTTTTGCTTGGACACACACTGACATGCAGGGGATTGATCCATAACAAGCTTGTCACCGACTCAACATTGACAAGAATGTCAGGTCGGTTATCTAGAAGAGGAGAAAGCTCGGCCCAGACTGATATGAAGCATTGGATTTGGAGGTAGTAATGCTGTTGGACAATAAATTCATCCGAAAGGTCAGATACCCGGTCTGGGTGTCCAACCCGGTGCTTGTCAATAAACAGACCGGCCAGTGGCGGATATGCATTGATTTCTCAGACCTTAACAAGGCATGCCCCAAAGGCAGCTATCCACTCCCCCACATCGACTACATGGTCGACGCCACCACCGGGCACGAGCTGATGAGTTTTATGGACGCCTACTCTGGTTATAACCAAATCCCGATGCATCCACATCATTCTACTCGGAAAGAGGCCTCTACTGCTATACCATGATGCCATTCGACTTGAAGAATTCTGGGGCAACTTACCAGCGTCTCGTCAATAAAATGTTTGCTAGAATTATAGGGAATACTATGGAAGTCAATGTAGACGACATGCTCGTCAAGTCTTTGTACTCGTCCGATCACATAGATGATCTTAATAAAATGTTTTCTATTTCGCGTATTTACCGAATGATGTTAAACCCCAATAAATGCTCTTTCGGAGTTGGGTCTGGAAAATTCTTAGGTTACATGGTGAGTCAAAGAGGCATTGAAGCCAATCTAGACAAAATTCGAGCAATAACCGAATTAGAACCTCCTCGAAGTATGAAACAAGTGCAGAGCCTTATCGACAAAATGGTCGCACTGAGTCGATTCATATCCAGGTCAACAGACAAGTGTAAACCATTTTTTGAAGCAATCAAGAAAACAAGAACTTAAAATGGACACCAGAATGTCAGATAGCCTTCGAGGAGTTAAAGAAGTGCATGGAAAATGTGCCGACCCTACAAAAACCAACCAAGGAGGAACCGCTCTATCTTTACTTGGCAATTTCGGCAATAGCAGTCAGTTAGGCCCTCGTGCGATCTGATGAGCTCGGCCAACATCCAGTATACTATGCAAGCCATGCCATGCATGATGCCGAGCTAAGATACTCAGCCATGGAAAAACTTGCTTATGCTCTGGTCATTTCCTCGTGAAAGCTGCGCCCTTACTTCCTAGAGCACAGAATAATCGTGTTGACCAGCTTCCCTCTGAAGCAGATCATGCACCAACCCGACACTTCCGGAAGAATGATCAAATGGGCCGTTGAGCTCGGACAATTCGATATAACCTACTAGCCGAGAACAACAATCAAAGGACAAGCCCTTGCTGACTTCATAGCCGAGTTTACACCAGCCATCAAATCTATTCCAGTAAAGGCCGAACAATGGCACCTATACATCGACGGATCCTCGACCACCGGCTGAGCTGGTGCTGGGATAGTACTGATTAGCCCCGAAAAGGTGCCTTTCTGCTCGGCGGTCCGTTTCAAATTCTCATTGACCAATAATGAAGCTGAATATGAGGCCCTCCTAGATGGTCTCGAAACTGCATCCTCCATGGGAATCAAAAATCTAAAAATCCACAGTGACTCCAAACTTGTAGTAAACCAGATTATTGGAGAATACGAGACAAAAGAGCCTAGGATGGCACAATACCTAGAACTCACCGAAGCACGACTTACTGAGTTTGAAGCCGAGGTAATCCATGTGCCGAGAAATGATAATGTCCCAGACGATTCACTCGCCAAGCTCGCGTCGAGCTTAGGTATTGAAGAACTGAACACAGTAACGGTTAGCCACCACTCCACGACAGCACTCGACGCCTCCGTAGCTTACTCGGCAAGTCAAGCCGACCAAACCAAAGAAATCCAAGCCGAAAAAAGTTGTTGGATGAAACCATTCCTTCTATATCTCGAAGAAGGAATACTACCCGAAGACAAAGCGGAGGCTCGCTCGATTCAAACCAAGTCAGCCCAGTACACCATTTTGGATGGATGACTCTACAAGAGAGATACTCGGTCCCCCTACTAAGATGCTTAAACGAGCAAGAGGCCGAGCATGCACTGAGGGAGGTGCATGAAGATGTCTGTGGCAACCATGCAGGAGGGTAGTCATTGGCGCATAAGCTCGTCCGACAAGGATACTACTAGAAGACCCTAAAGAAAGATGCAATGTCAAAAGTCAAAAAATGCGAGAAATGCCAAATATTCGCACCTCATATAAACTCCCTAGCCGAGACCCTAAACTCAATATACTCACCGTTCCCTTTCACCAAATGGGGGATTGATGGGGCATAAATAGGCCAGACCCGGATTGGGGTAGATCTGATTCGAGATAAACTGGGGAAGAGAAAGGAAATCAGGCCAGCTCAGTCCTGAGCAAGGTATGATCTGGATCCCTCAAAGATAGAGCAGATGTTGGGGATAAGATTACCACGGCTCAGGAATTATCCTGACTTGGTAGAAGTTTTCCTATGAAGTGACCCTTAGAGGATTCCACCAAGGCAGGCTTGATGTCCTGACCTGGAATAGAAAGAGAGAGCAGGATCAGGGCAGACCTGGCATCCTGACCTCTACTGAGGGGACAAGGGGGACTGCCTGTCAGAATTTGTTGCTTAACGGCCCCTGATTCGCGGCCTTTGTTTCCGAGATCCCGGAAGGGGTCCCCACTGAGAAAGACTATAAATACCTCAGCCCCAAGGCTGAGAAAGGTATGTCATTCTTTGTGCATTCCTTGCTTTATTCACCAGAAACACTCTATACGCTTTCAGACTTAAGCATCGGAGAGGTTTACACCGAAAAACCCCCGGTTGTCCTTTTCTAACGTGTTTGTGTGTGCAGATCGGGAAAAGCACAAGGTTCAGGCATTGTCATATTTTTGGGTGAAACAATTGGCGCCGACTGTGGGAAATTCTGAGCTAAGACGTGAGATTTTGGAATGGCTTCAGACGGGTTACGGTGGAATCTGGTCGGGGAACTAGGTGGAACTCCTAGCTCCGCCGCGGTGTGGGGCATGCAGCGGCCGACAGGGCCGTTAGTGACGAGGCCGAAGGGAATAGAACTGTCGGTAGCTACTGGATCAGGCACCGTGCCACCCCCCGGCGGGTCTACACCTTCTGATGGCGGGTCACTGAATGAAAATTTCCTCAGGCAGCTGTCTGAGCTTATCGGCAAAGCCGTGGAAGTGGACGTGGAGAAGAAATTTACAGAGATCTCAACGCCGCCGCTTGGCACACGGCTAGATTGAACAGTTCTCCGAGAAATGTTAAAGAAATGCAATGCTTGGCTGGGCGAATAGCGGCCTTGAGTAGGTTTGTCTCGCGTTCGGCTGAGAAGAGCCTACCATTTTTTCAAGCTTTATGGAAAAGAGCTCAGTTCCAATGGGATGACAAATGCCAGGATGCATTTCAAAAGTTGAAGGAGTATCTGACCAACATGTCCTTGCTTACAAAAACTGTTCAAGGGGAGCCTTTGATCTTGTATTTGTCCGTGGGGAAGCAAGCGGTTAGCAGAGTCCTGATTAGGGAGGAAGGAAAAGCGCAGAAACCGGTTTACTACTGGAGCAAGGTCTTGCATGAGGCGGAACTGTGTTATGTATAATTGGAGCGAGCCATGATTACTCTAGTCGGAACCGCCCGTAAGCTACGCCCTTATTTTCTTTCACACAGCGTTGTGGTCAGGACTAATCTACCTTTGAAGACAATCATAGACAAGCCAGAGGCCTCGGGATGCCTAGTGAAGTGGATAATCGAACTCAGTGAGTTCGACATCAATTTCGAGACGTGAACGGCAATTAAAGCTCAGGCGCTGGTTGACTTCATGCAAGAAATGACCTGCCCTTCCGAAAAGGCAAAACAATGGACGATCTACACCGATGGATCTGTTAGCAACCTTGGTTGTGGTGCAGGAGTTGTGCTGATAGACCCAGAAGGAACCACTACGGAATACGCTATTTGCTTGAATTATCCTCTCTCCAATAATTCCGCAGAGTATGAGGCCTTGTTGCGAGGAGTACAGATGGTACAGGACCTAGGCGCAGAGCGGGTGTGTGCCAAGGTCGACTCGCAGTTGATATGCAAAAAAATAAATGGGGAATTTGAAGCTATAGAGGAACATCTGCAAAAATACTTAACCTAATTTCGGGAGTTGGAGAATGGCATGAGCTCATTGATGGTCCATCAAATCCCTAGGGAAGAAAATGGCTGGGCCGATTACCTAGCTAAAGTAGCCAGTTCAGCAACAGACTGCCGGGAAAGGATGATCACCCTGCTGATGGCATACCAGGAGTTTGGGGAGGAGGAGGTACACGCCCTAGAGGAGGTTAGATAGGACTGAAGACACCCTATCAAAACATATCTAGAGAAGGGAGAGCTGCCAAACGACAAGAAAGAAGCAGTGAAGGTGAAGACAAGGTCTGCTCGATTTTGCTTAATTAAAGGAGAGCTCTTCCAGAGAGGATATTGACAGCCCCTTCTACGATGTCTGAGCCCAGAAGAGGGCACTCATGTTCTTAGAGAAGTCCACGAAGGGTGTTGTGGCAATCATATGGGCGCTAGAGCCCTGTCGAGTAAGGTCCTGAGAGCTGGGTACTTTTGGCCCCAGCTAAGAAAAGAAGTGGAGGATTTCGTGCGGACTTGTGATAAATGTCAAAAGAACTCACCCTTAATACACAAGCCTGCAGATGAGCTCATGATGATGAGCTCTCCTTGTCCATTTTCCGAGAGGGGGATCGACCTGGTTGGACCTTTCCCCATGGCTCCCGCTCAAAAGAAGTTCTTAATAGTGGCCATTGATTATTTCAGTAAATGGGTGGAGGCTGAAGCCTTAGAAAAAATCACGGAGGATGCGGTGATGAGATTTTTATGGTAAAACGTTATGTGTTGATTTGGTATCCCTAGGATCTTGGTCTCAGACAATGGTACCCAGTTCATGGGTGCCGGAATTAAGGCCTGGTGTGTGAAAATGAAGATTGATTAGCACTTCACGTGTGTCTACCATCCACAGGCTAATGGCCAATTTGAGGTGACCAACCGAATACTTGTACAAGGAATTAAAGCACGACTGGAGAAGGCTGGAGGCATAGGGGTCGACGAGCTCAGTTCAACCCTATGGGCGTACAGGACTAATCCCAAGGAGAGTACAGGGGAAACACCATTTAGTCTTGTTTATGGCATGGACGCTGTGGTCCCCGCCGAAATTAGTATGGAAACTCACCGAGTCCAGAACTTCGTTGAGGAGCAGAATGAGCTATTGTTTCAGGATGCTCTGGACTTGGTGGAGGAAAAGTGGGAAAGAGCTATCGTCAGGATGGCACATATACAGGGGAGAATCAAAGCGACCTATGACAGGTCTGTAGTCAAAAGGTACTTCCAGGTGGGTGATTTAGTCCTGCGCAGGAACGATTTAGGTAAGGCAAAAGGTAAGGTAGATGCTACATGGCAAGGACCATTCCGGGTCATACAGGTCTTAGTTGGCGGCGCTTAAGAGCTTGAAGAGATGGACGGGACTGAAATTCCTCGTGCATGGAGTATTGCAAACTTACAAAAATTTTATGTATAATTGTAATTTCACAAATGGTTATTGGTATAATGATAATGGAGGTTTACCTTTGATCTCCATCAGTTAGTGCATTCTTTAAAAAAAATAAAGAAAAAGCCAGGATTGGCTAAGGGCGGATGCCCCATTTTCCTGACCTGATTGTCAGTTTAAGCCAGGATGGGCTAAGGGCGAATGCCCCATTTTCCTGACCTGATTGTTAGTTTAAGCCAGGATTGGCTAAGGGCGGATGCCCCATTTTCCTGACCTGATTGTCAGTTTAAGCCAGGAT
>BMAC01000451.1:363429-382103 GCA_014905375.1 Phtheirospermum japonicum | reverse complement strand
TTTCCTGACCTGATTGTCAGTTTAAGCCAGGATTGGCTAAGGGCGGATGCCCCATTTTCCTGACCTTATTGTCAGTTTAAGCCAGGATTGGCTAAAGGCGGATGTCCCATTTTCCTGACCTGATTGTCAGTTTAAGCCTGGATTGGCTAAGGGCGGATATTTGTGAAATGACTGGTCTAGCTGTTAGTTTAAGTCAGGATTGGCTTAAGGCAGGTGTGCATGAGATGCCCGATTGGAGTCGATACAGATTTGGACAAAGGTGAATGCCCCAATTCTCTAGATTTGAAGGTAAGTTTAAAAGCTTGGATTGGCTAAAAATCAAAAAAACTTACTTCGCTAGATTTGGTACAACAAAGACAACAACTTGAAACTTTTCAGCGAAAATACTCTTATATTCATCATAAAATTTTGGCAATACAAATGGAATTGCACATGTCTTCTACAAAGACTGGCAGGATTGATTACAATGCAGGAAATAAATAGAAAAGAAGGAAAATCAATAAGCCACCCCGGAAACCTAATTATGAGAAGAGGGAGCCCTCCGATCAGCGGCCGGAGCGTGGAGGACACGCCAAAGCTCGCGCTCGGTTTCGTGGTTGCACTGGCGGTACTTATCGGCCCGCTCAGATATGGCGTGAGCTTCGCCGGTGGCGATAGTCATCCGGTTCACCGACTCTGTCAAGTCAGCTTTCTCTTCCTGCAACTGACGATTCAGTTGCCGCAGATCATCCCACTCTCGCTTATAGTGGCGTTTTTTCTGCCTTTTCCTCTCCAGGAGGCTGTACAAGTAGCTGTTCTACTCTCGGAGCACAGCCAGATTATTAGAAAGCTTGAAATTTTCAACGAACAGAGATATGTTCTTTCATTTCACAGAATCGAGTTCTTCAAGAAGGGAAGAAGAATCCATTTTAGAGAATTGAAAGAAAATGAATCATACATGCACGTATATAAAGGAAACAGAAGCACGTGGCAAGGAATAAAAAGTACTAGGGTTTCCGGAAAACTAGGAAACCCTAAAATTCTAAGAGTCATTACATGACAAAAAAGTGCGTTATTAACTAAAAAGTCATACAGTACAAACTCATGACAAAAGATAAAAAATAGACTAGCCACACAGGCAAAACGTCAGGTCTGATCGAAAAGGAGCATAAGAGGCCCTAAAAACCTAAGGCTCAGCATCCAGCTCGGTCGCCAGCTGCTCCACCGCATCTTCGGCTAAGGCACCTGGAGAAGCCCCGCTCGGCAGCTCACCCAGACCTACGAAGATTGGGGAGGGAAAAAAGTTAGGAATGGCCAGAGCAAGAGCCCGGTCTGGCTGAGACTACTCAGTGTAATGGAACGGAGCTGGGAAAGAACATGCTCAGCAAACTCAGCTGCTCCGACGGTGTGCAGACGATCTTGCTCTAGAACATAGACGAACGAGGTGGGCTCCGGAGAAGTTTTCAAGGAAAGAGCTCGATTAAAAGGAACCCCTGGGTTGCTTGAGGCCCATTTCGCTTGCTCGTCCAGAGCAAAGTGATAGAAGCGTATAGCCTTTGGGATGAGCAGCGAGTAGAGCTCTTTGGACCCTAAGAAGGCTGTGCGAGTCTCCTCCCGAGCAAGTTGGACCAGCCTTGAGCCTTTCTCGGAGTTTAAGTACTCGGTCTCAAACCCTTCTCTGGCTTTCATCAGAACCTTGTCAGCGAGGCTCCTAGCTTCTGCCAAGGACTCATCCTTCGCCTCGGAGCGTGCAGTTTCCATCATCTTTGCTTGAGCTTTCCTCACCTCGGCAAGCTCCGCCTTCGCCTTCTTGAGCTTATCCTTCAGCCCCTACAGCTCTTCCCCTTGTTTCTTCAAATCAACCCCACGCTCTCTGGCTAGATCCTTGAAGCGATCCGCTTTCACGACCAGCTTCTTGTTCTCCTTGATCACATCGAACTGGACCATAGATCTGGTAGCTCGAGTAGCTAGGAGAGCCTTCTTGGAGAGGGCCTGATTGCGAGGAAAAGGGTTAATACTTAGACAAGTAATGTAAAATGGAGGTAACATGAAGGTAAAAGGAAGGAAAACTTACTCACGCTTCATCTTGACTCCAAGACTCCAGGAGCTCGCAATCCGACATCTTCTCCAGGTCTGGCTGGTCTGCGGGTAACATTTGCCGGCGCATGTATTGGACGGCCACTTCTCCTGAGCAGTTGATGACTTAGTTAATGGGAGGAGGAGCACTGCGAGTAATTGGAGCATTGCGGGTGATTGGAGAAGAGGCCATTAGAGCTCGACTGCCCTGGGCTACTCGTAGCCTCTTGTCCAGAGGAAGAACATCCTCTTCAGATTCAGAAGAAGGGCTCCTAGCAGCTGTGGTGCGAGGTGGCAGTTGCGAAGAGCTGGAGCTCGGAGCTTGAGAAGAGCTGGGGCCCCGTGCCTGGGAAGGAGCAGAACTTTGGATCGGGGCGGATGGCAAAGGACCCACCTCTTGGGCGGTTATTTCCGGGGCCTCCTCTATGGCAGCAGCAATCATCTGGCGCATCATCCTTTCTGATAAGAGGAAAGGAGGAAGAGTTAAGACCTGTGAAGAATAAAATGCAGAGAGACAGACCAGGATAAAAGAAAATATACCAATTTCTCGGGTTAGAGGACCCGTTTGTAGTCGTTCATTGAAAAAGTCCAAGACAAAGGGAAGGAGGAGTTCAGTGACATGGAGGGGATTCCCATTAAGTATGGAAATGGTTTTTTGCAAACGAGGAGACCTGTCTGCGGCAGATAAGTGTTGGTCGGGAGGTAGCTTCTCGATGGGCTTAGGGTTAAAGCCCCAGTCCCCATTACAATAAACAAAGAAAAACTTCTTCCTCCAGGCCTTGTTAGAAGAAGGAAGTTTGTGTAAGAAATGGACGCCAGGCCTGGCAGAGAGATAGAAACAGACAGGGTGAGAGCTCTTCACTTGGAAAAGATGAAAGAAGGTATGAGCTGTAAGATCCAGACCAACATAACGCATGTCCTGATTATAACATACCATGATCCTGAATGAATTGGGGGTGAATTGGAAGATGGGGCTTTTGTACATAGTAGCGATTTCTAGCATGAGAGGGTTTAACGGGAGGCGCAAGCCCGCCTGAAACTGGTCGACGTAGAAAGTCAACCAACCAGCCGGTGCTTAACATGCCAGGATGCCCGCCGGAGGGCTAAGAGGATCGAACTGTTCTGGGAACTTATACTTATGGCAAAATTCCTCAATAGATCTGTCACTAAGGATGGAGGTGACCTTTGGATGATCTAGAATAGGCGGAGGATATTCTAGTCCAGATAAGGATGAAGTGGTCGTCGTCGCCTTCGGAGCGGCAGAAAAGGAAGATGAAGAAACCGCCGCCGCCTCCGAAGCGAAAGATGGCGAGGGTGAAGAAACCGCTGCCGCCTCTGGAGTGGCAGATGTCGAGGATGAAGAAACCTTCGCCGCCTCTGGAATGGCAGGCGGCGAAGATGAAGAAATCACCGCCGCCTTTGAAGCGACAGACAACAAGGGACGAGGAAATTACCGCCGCCTCTAGAGCGGCGGGTGGAGAGGAAGATTCGGCTCTCGCTATTGGAGAGGGAGAAGTAGTCGGAGGAACATCGGTGAGAGGAGCGAATGATGACATTATCAGAAATTAAAAGAGTAAAAGACTAAGGAAGGTACCTGGTCTACGAAGGTGGCCGGAGAAACTGAACTGGAAAAAATGAAATCGAAAGGTTTTTCAGAGTATTAGAGAGAAAAGAAGAAAACTCGAGAGTTTTTGAAAAAGAGAAAATGTGAAAGTGAGAGAGAGCGAGAGTCCGGTGGGAATAAAAGGCAAGGGGATAAATTCAAAAAACAAAAATCGAGGAAAAGCGGGATTTGATGGGATCCCCGCATTTAATGCTGGCAGGTGAATAGTACCCTAGGTGGTGAGCTGGAACGCCAACCGTCCTAGGGTAGGTCACGTGCCGCTGAATTGTAAGTACTTCGAAAGACGTGTGGGTATGGTAACCGTTTGGGAACGTGGGCTAACATCACTAATGCCAATGATTAAGCCTGGTCTCTAGGCGGATTTCTAGGGATTCGTGCGAGTACAAGAAATAAGAAAGGCGTGGGACCGCATTTACTTCAAAGGGGTTTTAGAGTTCTACAGCTCTACCCCAACTATTTCGGGGGAAGGAGTTGATGGGGCATAAATTGGTAAGACCCGGATTGGGGTAGATCTGATTCGAGATAACCTGGGGAAGAGAAAGGAAATCAGGCCAGCTCAGACCTGAGTGAGGTAGGACCTGGATCCCTTAAAGATAGAGTAGATGTTGGGGATAGGATTACAACAGCTCAGGAATTATCCTGACCTGGTAGGATTTTTCCTATGAAGTGACCGTTAGAGGATTGCACCAAGGCAGGCTTGATGTCCTGACCTGGAATAGAAAGAGAGAGCAGGATCAGGGCAGACCTGGCATCCTGACCTGCACTGAGGGGACAAGGGGGACCGCCTGTCAGAATTTGTTGCTTAACGGCCCCTGATTTGTGGCCTTTATTTCCGAGAAAGGTATGTCATTCTTTGTGCATTCCTTGCTTTGTTCACCAGAAACACTCTATACGCTTTCTGACTTAAGCATCGGAGAGGTTTCCACCGGAAAACCCCCGGTAGTCCTTTTTCTGACGTGTTTGTGTGTGCAGGTCGGGAAAAGCACAAGGTTCAGACTTTGTCATATTTTTGGGTGAAACAGGGATCGTCCTGATTGGTCCGCTACTAAAGGGTAAAGGAGGAGTCAAGTACGCAGTGGTCGCGGTCGACTACTTCACAAAATGGGCCGAAGTCGAGCCTCTGGCCTCGATCACAGACCAGAAGATAATCAACCTTGTTTGGAAGTCGGTCATATGCAGGTTTGGCACCCCACTTTTGATAGTGTCATACAACGACAGACAATTTGATAGCAAGATGTTCAAGGCATCTTGCGGGGAGCTAAACATCAAGAACCACTTTGCGACACCATACCAACCCCAATCGAACGGACAGGTAGAAGCAGTGAACAAAATCCTCAAGTACACGCTAAAGAAGAGACTGGAAGGCCTGAAGGGCGATTGGCCAGAGGAACCACCAGGTGTTTTATGGTCATACAAGATGACCCACCGCTCGTACACGGACGATACCCCTTTTTCATTGGCCTTTGGGTCAGAAGCAGTTATACCGCTTGAGCTCGGCACTCCGTCCTACCGAATAACATATTTTGAAGAAGGACAGAATAACTTATCATGTTGATCCGAGCTCGAACTCCTGGAAGATAAGAGGAGAGAGGCAAAGATGAAGAACGCAATCTACAAACAAAGAAGCGAACGATATTACAACTCCAAAGTGAGAGAAAGAAGCTTCAAGGTCAGCGACCTAGTTCTCAAGCGCATCCCAGGGACGAACCAAGGGACACTCAAACCAAAAGGGGAAGGACCATTCCGCATAGCTGAAACCCTTTTGCACAGTGCCTATGAGTTAGAACACCCCGACGGCACAAAGCTGCCACACCCCTGAAACGCAGTGTACCTCAAAAAGTATTATCAATAAAATGTTATTTTCATTTGAGCACTAACAGGCAAACCATACCCACCTCATCAGGTCGACCAGGAAATCCAAACATAAAAAACTAACTCAACCAGGTCGGCACAAAGGGAGGACCTAACGAGGTCGACCTAAAAAAAAGAAGAAAATAAGAGTGTTGGGACGTCAAGTCGACCACGTCGGTCGACCACAACATGGTCGACCTCGTCAAAGTGGTCGACCTCAAATAAAAATTGAGGTCGAACCGACCATATGGGCCGACCACAAGCAGCTCGACCTCACCAAATGAGGTCGAGCTCGTCGGAACAACATCACTTTTTCTCATGAGAAACCAAGGAACTCTCAAAATGTTCTACAAAAAAAACCTAAGAGAACTCCAAGGCAAAATAGCCAAAAGGAACTCGACAACCTAAGTAAATTAAGGTCGACCTAAAACAACATGGTCGGCTCAATAAATAAGTTCACAAAACTGAAAAAATATCTAAGGCTAAAAGCCACCCCAAAGGCCCAAAATTGGGACTGGCCAATACAATATAGCCGACCACCAAACAATGCAAAGCCGAACAAAAGTAAGGCTGAATTGCCAAAGTCAAACAGACCCAACAAAGAGGATGGATTGGGAAGTAAGTTCAAAAAGATTGAAAAAATCTTAAGGTTATAAAACCACCCAAAAACACAACTTTGAAATTAACCAACCAAAAGAAGATGACCACAATGCAAAATAAGGTCAAATAGAAATGATACAATCCCAAAGCACTAATGATAAAATTCCCAAAGACAATGTAGACTTCATAAATCAAAGCAGGTCGACTAAAAGAAGCCGACCAGACCTTACATGAGTTCACTACACAACGAATTATTCAGAAATAAACCAAAGGCAAGACAAATAAGCAGAGCTGCCCAAAAGTGACAAGCCGACCCAAACAACAAGGCAAAGCCTAATCATATCCTTCACCCTCCTGGTCATCATCTTCTTCACCCAATCCGCCCATGTCGTTGTCCGAACCACCCATCCCAAGCTCAAATTTCCTCTCAGCAATGTGTTGAGCAAGATCTGAGAGAGAGGCACCTCCCGCAAGCATGTCATAAGCCTTCTGCATAGTTGAAAGGTAGGAGGCACTGATCATCGGGTTCATCGTCTCAGCTTCATACTGAGCAACCCCCTTGATTCTTCGCCTCTCGAAAGCAACATTGACCTGCTCAGCATGGTTCCTCACTAGCTCAGCATATTTTTCCTTGAGCTCGTTCAACTCGCCAACCACCACCTTCGTCGAACGCCGCTCCTCATCCAAGGACTGGTCAGATTTTTTGGCCCACGCCATCCACTGGTCACGATCAAGAACAAGCTCGGTACAAGCAGCATGAGTGTCCTAAAGAGATTGGTGGTTGTGGCTTGGGGTTATCTGACCCACCTCACGGGATTTCCTGCCCAAGTTCTTTGCAGCTCGAACATAGCTGTTTTGGGTTCACCTAGAATGCTGAACCAAGCTTTTGTGCATCCCAATTATGTATATTTTAAACTTCCTGACCAAGTACGAGGACACTTGTAGGGTGGACAATTGACTCGAATCGTCTCTCAAGGACAACAAAATTCGGGGTCTTAGAAGTTTGTGAAATGAAACGTAAATATTTTTGGGGTTTTGTTTGAAAGAGTTTAACAACTAAGGAATTGAAAAGCAAGAACGTAAGCTAATTTTATCGATTTGAAATTAAAAGTGTAGAATTAACCTATCTTAAAGAACTAAGTTTAAGACCTAATTAATTATCTAATAAGCAACTTAATCAAAACTTTAAACGCAAATTGAAAACGTAGCGAGACTTCAAACTCATAAGAAAAATCAAATAACTCAATTTGCATAAACGAACCTAAGAAACATGCATAAACTCAATTAACCTAAAGCAATTACTAACCCTAATTACTAGTAGTTATCTAAGCAAACCTTAATTAAATCCTAAAAATGCAGCGATGATCAAGTATCATTAATGAAATCGAATTATTTCAACGGATCTCAACAGCATACGAAAATTCAGTTAACACTAAGAAAGCAATAGCATGAATCATTAAGCACAAACAGAACTAAATAGCAAAAACCAATTGCATAAATAATATCAATAAATCCGAATCTCCAATACTTAATCAATCATTAAATAAACTAATTAAAACTGAAAAACTTCACTTTGAATTATTCAACCAAGTTCAAGAACAAATACAAAAACATCAAATAAAAGCAATTATCCAATACTTCAACTATGAAAATTAAAACTAGGAAAACAAATAAAAGATAGGAGTCTTATTTATTCTAAGAATTGCAGATATTTCTCCAGCCACTCCGAAGAAAATGGTAGATCTCGGAAAGAAAAATAGGCTTGCAAAAACTCGAACGTCTTCGGGACTCGCGAACCTTGATTTCTCGATCTTAATCTTTAATCTAAGATAAAGGGTGTTGAAAGCATGTTTCTAACCCTAGGAATACTTTTTGGGAACCTTATTATGACTATAGTATGTTAGAAACTCGTATTTATGGTGTGGTATTTATAGAATTCCGATTTCTTGGAGGACAAGTCACATAGGTCGGTTACTGGTCCCGATAACAGTAGCACTTAGCGGTAAGAAGCTACCATTAAAGCTATCGTTAATTTCTCTGTTGCTTTCTAATGGTGACGTTAACGGTAGGGTGTGTAATCGTTAAATCTACTGTTAAGATCTCAATCCTCCTCTAGCGATTGGTTTAGCGGTGTGGTTAATGGTGTGGCTACCGCTAAGTGTAACGGTGCTCTCTAACAGTAAGGTTACCGCTAGGATAACCGTTAGTCTTCAAAAACTTGCTACTTTTTCGCCGGAACGCTCGATTCTTGTCTCTTAATTATCAATCTTCATCTCTTACATGTGAGCTCCTCCGGTTACTTAGATAAAAGGCGAAAAACAGAGATAATTCACCTTTTTGTATCAATTAAGGTCAAAACATGGTAAAATAAGCTGAAAACACAACATAAGAATGTAAGCTTAAATTGTCCAACTCAAATCCAAAACCAATAAGAAAAAGTAACTAAATTACCAATAAAAATGAACACAAATACGTGTTAATCAACTACCCCACACTTTATCGGTTTGTTCATCCTCGAACAAATGATAATTTCAAAGTATAACAAGAATGAAAATAAGCTCAAGCAATGAGTCGTGCGATGCTATATAGATAATTTTGAAAATATAGATACAAGTCACGCAGTTTCAAACACTCCACCCTTATTACATTATCGCTTCAAAAACAAATTCACGCATCCTCACAAAGGGTAATATATATGGGTGTTCACTCAAAATAACTCAAGCATTGCTTCATAGGACGTGTTTACGCTCAAATCATACAAATACATGCACAATAATTAAGCACGAAAAATCAATCTCTTTTCAATTGCGAATTAAGTGTGTTATCGAACTAAGAATCGAAAAAGGTCTTTTCGGGTTGTAATGTAAGGCTCTTTGGACAGGTATGGAATATATAAATTGTGTGGCTAACTCACGATCTAACGTGATCAGTAACTCACTCAACCTAATCTAATCACGAAGCAAAGTGCTTCACCTCATTCAAAAATAAAAAATCAAAAACCTCACTAAACTCTCATAACGTAGCCTTTATATATAGGCTATTTCTCAACTGGAATCCCGAAAATCGACTTTCGCTCAAACCACTTAAACAAAATTGAAGCTTATAATGTGCTTCTTTACAATTACACAACTCTTTTTCCCTCTAATCATTAGGCTTCATAAATAAATAATAAAACTCAAGCCTTAATAAAGCGCATAGGCAATGACTTAACTCTACTCAACTAGACTCACCATCCTTGTTTATTATTTTTTATTTGCACCCTTATTATTTTTTATGGGGTACTTTTCTTCTTCTTTTTTTTTTTCGGATGGTAGCTCTAAATTACAAAAAATTCATGAAATCATAAATTCCTAATAAAATTCTCCAAAACACTAATAACCAACAAAATAATGAACTCCTACCACATGCTTTAAAAGTCGTATCCTTCTTTTCGTCGTAAAGAGTGACTGCTCCAAAATCGTTAAGTTCTTTGATCACGAACGGTCCGCTCCATCTCGACTTCAGCTTCCCTGAAAATTGTTTCAACCGTGAGTTATAAAGTAGAACTAACTTACCAACTTCTAATTTCTTGTCAATGATATGGCGATCGTGACGTGTTTTCATAGAAAATTTTTGTCTCCAAGCGCAGTCATACGCTTCGTTCCTCATTTCTTCAAGATGAGTAAGCTCCAGCTTCCTATAATCGCCTGCTTCTCCATGGTCCATTTTAAGCTTTCGGATCGCCCAACTTGCTCTATGCATTAGCTCAACTGACAGATGACACGCCTTTCCGTAAACTAGCTGAAAAGGGGTTAAACCAAGGACTATCTTGTATGCAGTTCTATAAACCCAAAGTGCGTCTACCAGTTTCGTTGCCCATTCTTTTCTATTTGGACCCACCATCTTTTCTAAAATGCTCTTCAATTGGCGGTTACTCGTTTCAACTTGACCAGAGGTTTGAGGATGGTAAGGGGTAGCCACCTTGTGTCCTACTACGCACTTATTCATTAGTCTTTCGAATGCTCTATTGCAGAAGTGACTCCCTTCATCACTTATTATCATTATAGGGACTCCAAACCTACTAAAAATATTTCCTTTTAGAAATTTTAAAACGATATCTACATTAGCTTTGCGTGTTGGAATAGCTTCCACCCATTTGGAGACTTAGTCGACGCTCACCAGGATGTACTCAAAATCACCGCTCTTTGGAAACGGTCCCATAAAGTCAATTCCCCATACGTCGAAAATCTCCACTACTTGATTTGGCACTAGAGGCATCTCATCTCGCTTTCCTATGTTCTCTGTCCTTTGACAACTGTCGCAGTGCTTGCAATATTCGTAAACATCGGCGAACAGGGTTGGCTAATAAAAACCAGCCAAAAGAATCTTGAATGCTATTTTCTGCGCCCCGAAATTCCCACCAAGGTCGTGGCAGAAGTGCATAATGCTTATCATCTGATTTATTCATTTTTGTGTGTGTTTTTCGTATYTTTTTGCATTTTAATTTGTGTGATTTTATGGGTTTTTAAGTTCTTTTATTCGTATTTTTCTTCTTTTTAGTATTTCGTGTTTRTATTTCGTTTATTATGTTTTGTGCTTAATTTCGTAGATTGCAGCTTAATTGCGCTAAATTTTCTTTATTAGCAGTGGAACGAGCTGAAGAACGCTGTTAAAAAGACGCATTTAAGGATGCTTGAATTGAAGATTTAGAATGACGAGAAGAAAACGAGCTTTCCGGTAGCAAAAGATCAAGAAACGGAGACCGACGCTCTGTCGCGTCGACTGACGCGACCGTCGACGCGAGCCATGATCCGCGTCAGTCGACGCAGCGTCGACGCACTGTTGACACAAGTTGCTGAAGCGTCGATGTCGACGCACCGACGTCGACGCAACTTGCTGAAGAGTCGATGTCGACGCACCCAGTCGACGCAACTGCCCAGTCGACGTGCACACCTTGGCCCAACCGACGCCGAGCACCAGCACGCGTCAGTCGACGCACCATCGACGCGACGGCCCAGAATTCCATTTTCAGGGTTTCTTTTTGCCCAAGAGTTCCTACAACTATAAATACCTCCCCTATAATCCGAATTGGATATATCTCTGGCCCTAAGAACTTACCAAACACATAATCCTAGGGTTTGGAGTTGGATTTAACAAAAAAAACGCGGAGATTGAAGATTCAACGAAAGCGCGTTCCGGAGCCCGTTCGACGTTTCCAACCCATTTTCGTCCAATTTTCAGCGTATATCTGTGGAGAACACGAAGAATTTACTGCATCTACTTTGTTTAATAAGTTTTCTATTCCCTTTTTATGTTTTTTTAAGCTTTCGTCATAGTTTTCATGTTTAGATTATTATTTTCATGTTCATGTTCTTACGCTCGTTGTTAGACTACGATTTCGCTAAACGTTATATGGTTTTAATCCTTTGTTTTTATTCAGTTTTTATGGTTCATGTTTGGATGTTGGAGACTTGGATTGATCATTGATGTTTATGCGATCTAGTTTACATGTTTTGCTCGTTTTTATGCATCAAGTTTGTCGTTTATTCATGTTCGTTGATTTTTATGCATGCTTTTAGATTTGTTTTGGTTAATTAGTTTCGTTTATGAGTTTTATGCTGCTGCATTTTGAAGTTTATTATTGAGTTATTGCTTGTTTTGAATTTAAATTGAGTTTTTAATTAATTAATTAATTAGTAATTTAATCTAGGTTTTTAATTTGGTTAATTTTATTCTTTCAAGTTTAGTTAAAAACCTAAGGTTAATTAATTCAGCGTTTTAACTTCAATTTTGAGTTTTTAATTTTTGCATTTTTAATTCATAGTTTATACTTTTCGAAGATTGAACAAACCAAAAAACGTGATCGTGTGTTTTAATTATCGTGACTAAACAAACGTTGAAAATTCCGAATTTCAATCCACGAGAGATCGACTCGTGTCCAACCTATCACCTACAATAGCTCCGTTCTCTTGCGGACGAGCTTTTTATTTTAAAAAATAGGTGTAAGAAGTTCGGATCAAAATTTTGGCGCCGTTGCCGGGGATTGAAATAGGTTTTAACAATGTTTGTTCGTGCTTAGTTTATTTAGTTTATTTTAAATTTTATTCTTTTGTCTCGAATCGTTTGATCGTTTSTTTAGTGTATGCGAGGGCGTAGGTCMTTGGGTGGAGAACTTTTTCCGTTCATCGACAATATTGATAGAGTTCATAGAGCGAGAGCTAGAGCCAACCAAATTCTTGAGGAAAACTCAGCAAACATAACACCAATGGATCCTAACGGGACACCTCCAATCCCTCCGAATGATCTAAATGAACAAAATGGTGGGCCGAACCAAAATGAGAACCCAAATCCACCACTCATGCAACCGCCCATCAATCCAAATCCGGAGCTCCCCAACCAACAACTTTACAACAATCAACCGCCATTTAATCATCAACAGCAACCGTACTATAATCAACAACCTCCTCCATTTTTCTATCAAGCGCAAAGACCATTCATGCCACCCAATGGTTATCACCAACAACAAGAGCCTCAGCCAGCCCGCATGCGCAAATTTGCTCGCCCCGTAATCGGCCCGGCTACGTCTTGCATCCGCTTGGGCCCTGCGGCTCGAGATTATGAGCTCAAATCGACTCACTTCAATTTACTGCCCTCTTTCTATGGGTTACCAAACAAAGACCCTATTAATTTTATGCGGAAATTCTACTCGACTATTCAAACATTCCCGCTCCAGGGCCTTCGAGAAGAACAGTTGAAGATGAGGTGTTTTCCATACACTCTGAAGGATCGGGCAGAGACTTGGCTCTTGTCACTGGAGCCCGACTCTCTCACAAACTGGGACATGGTGTACGATTGTTTTATGGCAAAGTACTATTCAAACCAGACGACAGCTCATCTTCGAATAAAAATAGCTTCGTTCAACCAAACGGATGGGGAGACATTCCACGAAGCATGGGAGCGTTTCAAAGGGCTTTTGGCGCAATGTCCACATCATCACTACCCACCTGAACTCGTCAACCAATTTTTCTACGATGGACTTGAACACACGTTTCAATACATGGTTGACAATGCAGRAGGAGGAGATATTGGATRGCGAACCGCCACAYAAGTTTGGGARATCTGCGAGTCGATAAGTTACAATTCTCAACAAAAGAACTCGCGACTTAAGAAAGTAGCCATTCATGAGGTGGGGGTATCGAAAGCATCAACGGAGGACACAAAGAGGATTGCTGAGTTAACAAGGCAAGTGGCTGCACTGCAGTCACAAAATACGCTTCTATCTCAAGGCACATTACCAATGCAGTCAGAAACTTGTGGGATTTGTGGAGTGTACYGGCATGGCGCGAACCTTTGCCAAGCCACCTTCGGARAGACTGAGGAAACCAYCGAACAAGCACTAGRCGTTCAAGGTTATCAAGRGAATCAAACCYGGCAGGGGAGTCAAAATCMTTACCCARGCAATAATGACCCATTCTCYCAAACATATAATCCGGGGTGGAGGAACCATCCAAATTTTTATTGGTCGAATAATCAAGGCGGAGGAAATCAGACACCGAACCAAAAGGCACCAAGCAACTTTGCCCCCCAACAACCATATCAGCAGCAATGGGGACAAGTACAAGTTACGGTCTTGAAACGACCACAATACCCACCACAGCAGCCAGGACAAGTAGCTGTACCAGCACCTCCACCACCGACTCAAACACCAACTTCGCCAACGCTGGAAGAGACATTGCGCACGTTTACGCAATTTATGCAACGCACTGAGTTGGCAATTCAACGTACGGAATCAGCAATCCAACGCTCTGAGAAAAGGATGGACAAATTTGAGGTATCACTTGGCCAACTCGCTGCGCAAATAGGTAAGAATGAGTCTGGGAAATTMCRAAYCCAACCGTCGRAAGKACAAGCCATCACGGTGCTTAGGAGTHMACGAACTGTGGACAATAACGTGAATTCACCCGATGATGACTCTATTCAATCACCTGCCAAGAAGGATGGAAAGGAAGAAAACTCAAACAAGGAGGGTGACMAGAAGACCMCCCAACCCTCMAAAAAGGGTAACAATGAGGCCAAACCTAAGACAAKTCWTCACAAATRSGATAATCCATATCGGCCTCCCATTCCGTATCCTAGCCGTCTTCAATCAGAAAAGCAAGATAAGCAATTTCTTGATCTTTATAATATGCTATCTAAAGTTAATGTGAATTTGCCCTTGCTTGACGTGATAAGAATCGTTCCCGCATATGTTAAGTTCTTTAAGGACTTGGCATCAAAAAASAGACYMRTTTCTGAAAATGAAAAAATTTGTTTTACAAATGRGGCAAACGTCATCTTTCGAAATCCCCTTCKCCCTAAGGAAAGTGACCCCGGGAGTTTTTGTATTAAAATTACTTTGGGAAATGGAAAAGAGACTCGGGGTATGCTTGACCTTGGGGCGGGGATCAATCTAATGCCTACTTCCATCTATGAGCAGTTTGATTTAGGTGCACTAAGGCCAACCAAGATGAGACTCCAGCTGGCTGATCGTTCGATCCGGTACCCTAAGGGAATCATCGAGGATGTCCTCGTTCAAGTTGGAACCCTCATTGTCCCCGTTGATTTCATGATTTTGGATGCACGGGAAGTGGAGGACAATAGCCAAGAACACATGATCTTGTTAGGCCGACCCTTCATGGCCACGACTAACACACTCATAGACGTGAAGAATGGAAGCATGACACTCTCTGTTTTGGACGAATCCGTTACTTTCTCTATTCATGACTTTCAATCAACACCATCTTCATCCATGAACGCCGAATGTTCATACTTGGATCATGTTTCTCCGCTCATACAAGACAATCTCGAGGGAAGGTCCATCACGCGTGATTTTCTCAATCAGAATGATGACTCATGGATAGCCAAAGATGATGGTTTGCTTAATCCCGATTCTGAGGGAATGATCAACCTTTGTGATCTCGGAGAGGAAAGACCAGACATCGAACCAAAATTCGAACTCAAACCCCTCCCGAGCCACCTGAAACACGTATATCTCGAAGAAGGCGAGAAGAAACCCGTGATCATTTTTGCCAAACTATCTAAGAAAGAAGAAGAGGCCTTGATCGCTGTGCTTAAAAAATACCAAGGATCCATCGGCTGGAGCTTGGGGGACATCAAAGGTATCAGCCCTACCACATGCATGCACCGCATTGAGCTGGAGGAAGGTGCGAGACCTGTTCGAGATAGACAACGCCGCTTAAATCCAAACTTGATGGAGGTAGTGAAGAAGGAAATATTCAAGCTGCTCGATGAAGGAATCATCTTCCCTGTACCCGACAGTGAGTGGGTGAGCCCCATACATGTTGTGCCGAAAAAGGGGGGCATCACGATCATAGAAAACGACAAGGGAGACATTATTCCAACACGTTTAACTACTGGATGGCGGATGTGTATTGACTATCGGAAGCTGAATGCTGCCACCAGGAAGGACCATTTTCCACTCCCTTTCATTGACCAGTTGCTCGATAAATTGGCTGGGCATGAGTATTATTATTTTCTTGATGGCCTATCTGGGTATTACCAAGTTGCTATAGCCCCCGAGGATCAAAAGAAGACTACGTTCACTTGTCCGTTCGGAACATTTGCTTTTCGCAGGGTGCCATTTGGCCTATGCAATGCACCGGTGACTTTCCAACGATGTATGTTTTTGATCTTCACTGACATGATTGACGATTTCCTTGAGGTCTTCATGGATGATTTCTCGGTATTTGGCTCTTCCTTTAACTCTTGTCTTAATAATTTGTCTAAAGTTCTTGAACGATGTATTGAGAGTAATTTGACATTAAGTTGGGAAAAAAGTCATTTTATGGTAACGAGTGGTATTGTCCTTGGTCATGTTGTGTCTAAACGAGGTTTGGAGGTTGATAAAGCTAAGGTTGATATCATAGAGAGTCTACCACCTCCTACGAACGTTAAGGGCATTCGAAGTTTTTTGGGACACGTGGGATTTTACAGGCGCTTTATTAAAGATTCTTTGAAAATTAGTCACCCGTTGTGTCATTTACTTGGTCTTGATGTGCCGTTTGTTTTTTATGAGTCGTGTTTAAAAGCTTTTAACTTACTTAAAGAAAAATTGACCACAGCACCGGTGGTCGTTGCTCCAAACTGGTCCCTCCCTTTTGAAATTATGTGTGATGCATCTAACGATGCTGTGGGGGCTGTTTTGGGACAACGAGTGGATGGTCTCCTCCGAGTGACTTATTATTCAAGTCTCACTTTAAATGAATCTCAAAGGAACTATACCACCACCGAAAAAGAACTTTTAGCCGTGGTAACTTCGTTAGAAAAATTTTGTCCTTACATAATTGGTTCTCGAGTCATTGTCCATAGTGATCATGCGGCCCTACGTTACCTTTTTCTTAAATCTCAAAGCAAGCCACGTTTGATCTGTTGGATACTTTTACTTCAAGAATTTGACATCGAGATAAAGGATAGAAAAGGGTGTGAAAATGTAGTAGCCGATGTCACGCTTAGACGTAGGGAGAAATGTGAACGAACATGTTCTTATAAATGATGCATTTCCTTATGAATCTACTTATGCTGTCTCTTCGCACCCCACCCCTTGGTTTYCTYATATRGTTAATTATCTTGCTTGTYGCCATGRGAGGGCRGGTTTATCRTTCRAAGAACGGAAGAGATTTCTTTCTACTTGCAGGAATTACTTTTGGGAAGAACCGTTCCTTTTTCYATTTGGGAAGGACGGCGTAATTCGGAGATGTATTTRCGAGGACGAACAACACAACATATTGTCATTTTGTCACGATCAACAATGCGGAGGCCATTTTGGTGGCCAAAAGACTGCTTTTAAGGTCCTTCATTCAGGATTCTATTGGCCGACGCTTTTCAAAGATGCTTACGAATTCTGCAAGTCATGTGATCGTTGGCAACGAATGGGAAACATCGGCAAAAGGAATGAAATGCCACAAAACAGCAACCTCGTGGTGGAGATATTTGTCGTCTGGGGAATCGACTTCATGGGACCTTTTCCAACATCCTTTGGTTACGATTATATCTTGGTCGCCGTCAATTATGTGTCTAAATGGGTCGAGGCTATACCCTCAAGAACGTGCGATGCCAAGGTGGTGCTTAAGTTTCTACAAGAGAATATTTTTAGTCGTTTTGGAGCTCCGAGAGCCATTATTAGTGATGGAGGGGCCCATTTTTATAACAAGTCTTTTGAGAAATTGATGGGGAGATATGGAATTAGGCATAAAGTGGCCACGGCATATCATCCTCAAACGTCGGGCCAAGTCGAGATGAGTAATCGACAAATCAAAGCTATTCTCGAGAAGACCGTTCAGCCAAACCGTAAAGATTGGTCGGCTAAACTCATTGATGCTCTTTGGGCGTATCGAGCGGCATACAAGACAGTTTTGGGAACTACACCTTATAGGATGGTGTATGGAAAGGCGTGTCACCTTCTCGTTGAGATGGAGCACCGAGCTTACTGGGCTATACGCGCGGTAAATTTTTATTTAGCGCAAGCCGGTACTGAACGAGGATTGCAACTTGAAGAGCTTGACGAGATACGGAACGACGCATATGAGAATGCGGATATTTACAAGAAGAAGGTCAAGATTCAACACGACAAGAGGATCGTTGCTAAAGACCTTAGAGCTGGAATGAGAGTTTTATTGTATAATTCTTGTTTACGATTGTTTCCCGGCAAACTCAAGTCACGATGGAGTGGTCCCTACTTAGTTGACGACGTGATGCCCTATGGGGTGGTGAGATTGGTCAATGAGAAGAACAATGAGTGCTTTCAAGTTAATGGCCATCGCGTTAAGCCATATTTCGAAGGACCGAGAGTTGATCACCTTGAGGAAACCGTTTCTATCACTGACCCACCTCCTTCCTAGACAACGCAACTGCGTCAAGCTAATGACGTTAAACGAGCGCTTCTTGGGAGGTAACCCAAGCTTTTTATCACTTATTTTTATTGTTTGTTTTCTTTGTTTCTTTTATTTCAGGAATCTCTCCCCTTTCAACCCGTTGAACATTTTGGATGCTCGACTCTTCACCACAAGCGCGATTACAGGGACGTTTCTCTTTCTCTTACTTTTTCCATACTTCGTTTGGACCTTTATTTATACAATGTGGACATTGTATGGTTTTAAGTGTGGGGGGGTTTGTCCTTGGTTAGTAACTTTTGTATGCTTGCTTGTGGTTGATTTGAGTCGTGTGCATTAATATTGACTGGAATCTTGATGAAGTTGACGTGGTTAGATGCTTTGGTTAGGATATTTAGACTTTCGTTCGAACAATAGTGTAATTGTGGGGAATGAAGTGTGAGGATTCTATGAAGTGTTTTGTCCCCCGTTCTATTCTTGTTTCGCTCTTAAGAGTCGAATACTCTCTACTAGCCCCGTTCTCAAATACCCTCTATAGGATATTATGTAATCTTTCTTTTTGGAGACGTTAAAACTCCATGTGCGTAATCGAAAAATGTTATTAGTTGCACTTAGCAACGTGAGATTGGAGTCAATGAACTCTCGTTTTGTAATTCGTGCTCGTACCTCATTACTAT